>JABRPJ010000160.1:0-21174 GCA_013461525.1 Naganishia randhawae
ATACGTAGGAGAATACGTAGGTAGGATACGTAGGTAGAATACGTAGGAGAATACGCGGGTAGAACACGGGGGTTAGAATCCAGAGGCTCAGTGAGGACTCGAGCAAATGGCCTCAGTAGGATTCTTCAGCTTACTGTTCTCTGTCCAAGCATTGTTTCCCCCTTGCATCCAGGGATGCCGTCCGAATAGCTTTGATGGCCAAGATCTGTGGCGAGAGATACATGTCAGCAGAGCAGTTCGACAAGAGAGAGGGCATGAGAAGCGGCACAGAGGCGGCACAGAAGCGGCATAGAAGAGGCACGAGATCACCCACCTCGCCATCAGCTTCTCGACAAGCTTTGTGAACTACGGCGGCTGCTCCATCACCGAGCTCTCTGAGCCAGGTGAAACCTTCTGGAAGTACGATGGCAGTGGCAGCGGTTGGATCTGAAGCTGGGTCTGGAGTCGTATCCGGGTTGCCTGCCATCAGGGTGGTGGTGGTGGCACAAGGGAATGCTGAGCAAGACATTGCTATTGTGTAGGCTGGATTTACGGCTTGGTTGTACGATGGGTTTCAGAAGCAGGGCGTTGAAGAGGCTGAGGAAGCTTGTCGTAAAGTACGAGCAAGATGTTACGATAGATAGGTCGTACGAGTATACTAGGGTAACGTATGGGTCATCAAGCTTGTACAACAATCAGATAATGGTTGAGAGCAGTGTCAATCATCAACGAGTGAGGGGGGATAGACTGTCAGTCAACACGGCCAGGCCAGGCCAGGCCCAGGCCTCACCAGTGCCGAACGCTTGCCGAGAAGACAGGGCTCCTGTATTGCAACGGGAAGTACACCACCTGTGGCGAGCTGCTGCTCAACACCCTTCGACCGCTTTCCCAAGCTCATGAAGCTATAATGATAGAAAAGGAACCCCCTCCGAGACTTTGAGCTGATTTACCCGACCAGCTAGTGGGCATTGTGGAGCGTCTGGTTGACTCAAATGATGGCAGAATAGGAGGCAGGAGCTACCACGAGTGTAGCCTGAACCTCGCACTCGATGGTGTCCACCTCGTCTCACGCTTCTTTATTTCTGGCGGCTTTTTTTTTCATATCCATTTGCTTCATCAACGGTACCAGATCGCAGACAACATTCACATTCAGTCAACCATTCAACAAGTATGTGTGGTATAGTAACGGCTGCACAGGCGGTCCTCTTGCCAATCTTTGGCTTGTTCTGCCGCATTCGTCATCTGCAGATCCCGAGATGAGATCTCAGGCGCATAGGGGCTATAGTCTCGGATCTGCGACCGAATGGGGGCTTTTTCCCCTCGAGCTTGAATATCCTTTGGGTTGCTTGTCCAAGCCTAGGCCATGGTGGTAGGGACTCGAGTGATGTGTGTCATTCTTCGCCTATCTGGATCCCTCAGGTAGTGAGTGGTATTGTACCAGTGTTTGGACCAGTGTTTGAACGAGCTATTCATGCATTGTGACGGTCCCTCACCCGATAGCGCGTCTTATGACTCTTGATCGTATTCTCAGTTGCACTACACACGATTCACGACCAGCAGATCCGAGGTCCCGAAAAGCCAGGAGCTATTCAAGGGATCCGACCAGGTCTCAGATAGACTGGCTAGCTTGGTCGGATGGGCAGCTCGCCGTAGGCTGCAGCGCGTAACAAAACACTGTTGTTCTTCCAGCAATGGGTTTGATGGTGATATACTGGGTATGCACGCATCCGCTTGCGGAACGCATCGGGTCGAGCTACAGATTCAACAATAGTACCCTTCCATCTCCTGCTGAAGGACGCGCCATACAAGGGCAGGATAAGTACACGAACACATACATAGGGAAACTTATCTTCTAATTACTGGAAAGAACATGAAAACCCCTACACTATTCCACCAAAATACAGCGCTGCATCTGCTGAAATTGGATAGAAATCTATGTCACAAGCTACCACCTTTCCTTTGTCAGAAAAGCACGACACCAAACCGGGTTTATTCCCTGATTTGGCAGAAGAGTTGGGCGCCTCATCTTGGTTCGTCGTTTGGCATTCTGGGTAATGTCGTAAAGAGAGCGCCCCCTCCCCCAGGCTGAATGTCTGCTCAAACGCCAGTCCCGCTCCAGTGTCAACACCATGAACTGTGACGGTGACAGAGGTGGTCGGCGCAACGCTACCGTAAGTCGGCGTGAGGCTGGAAATGCTGTTTGTAGTGGGTGCGAAGGTTTCGGTGTCCCGTAATTAGCCGTGTCTCATTGGTCCCGTTGTCGGTTCCATTGTCGGTCCCATTGTCGGTCCCATTGTCTACAGTGTCTTTCAATGAGGGTTTCAATGAGGGTTTCAATGCGGTTTCTTCAGGGTAGTCATCCGCATCCTCGTCCTCGAACCCTTGCCACTTCCCCAGTATCTTTGTTGACCTTGTAGCCATGTAGTTCCTGAACCGCGAGTTTCTTGCGATCGGAAGACATTTTTCGATAGTTTGCGACGCAGCGAGCTTTGGCTTCTGAGTCCTGCAACCCTAAGAGCTCGCACTTGGCCATCCAGGCTTGCATAACTGCATTCCCATCTTCGTTGATTAACTCGCCGTCCTCGTCATCGTATACCCCCACGAGAAACCTACGAACAGGTACATCCCCCACTCGTTTATTTCCAGACTGGAAATCGGTCCCGAAGCCAGTGTATGCCCGCTCCTCGTCCATTCCCCCTGTCAAGAGAGATATAGGGCTGATGTAAGCGCATTTTGGATTGGCTTGCGCTGATGCTAGCCGCTTGTCCCCATGATTTTCTATGGCTTCATACCGTGTGTCCTCCATTGTCGCTTGAGGTACAAGAATAAAGTGGCCTATGACAGAAAGATTCAACGGAAGTTCCAAGATGCTTTTCCGCGCCCAACTCCGGATCATGCCTGTGTATATGTGGGAATTAGAGGGTATATAGACTCAAAGTTTTGCGTCGATCAGAATCCCTCTGAGGGGCATCACCTATTGGGGGAAGTATGGCTGCTCGGTGCTCCTTAAGAAAAAAAAATGCTTCATTCTGAGAAACAACTCTACACAAAGGAAAATCCTGATGAGGTCGACAGCCGTGCTGCAAGTCTTCTATCATGCCATCAAAGAACCGAGATACCGGCCTGTGACGCAGTTATCGATCGTTTCAAAGAGCGTTTCCTTTGCAGTAAGAAGCTCAGACCACCGATTCTGCCAAAGATGCTTGTCAAAGTTAATCAGGGGTTGTGGGGATGGAACCTAGAACCCTTCCGGTGAAAGGGGAGGAGGGAAAGGACCTTTGGACATGAACAACGCTCCAAGGCGGAAAGTCCAGTCTGCATGGGGAACAGGCAGGATGTGAGCGAGAAATCGCATATCTTAGGCGGCTTGGATCTGATATTGAATAACCGTTTATTGCCTTTTTGCTCCAAACATGAAATGCCTGAGGCATACATACGGTGTCCCTTTACATCGCGAAGTCCGAATGTAACACCCAGCGATAATTACATCCTTCACGGTCTAACCATGGTCGAGAGACAGTACTGTCGTCGTACCAGCGTTCGAATAGAGCGATGCTGTCACCTGATACATCGTTGACTTCGAATCGTCGTCGCTCCGCTTGCCGAGATGTACTACCTAAAGATACAAACGACATCAATTACGACGTCAGTCGAAAATCATTGAAGGAAAACGCAAGAAATGTAGAAGCGTCAAGTGGACTGACCGAGTTCGTCCGCCGTTGGGGCATTTGAGGTAATATTCAAAACTGTCGGTCTATTGCCATTCATGTCTCGATACCCAGGCGCCAATAACCAGGAAAGTCCTTGGGCCATGCCGAGCGTCTGTTGCTTCTTTCGATGGCTTTGATGCGTGGCGTTTTGATGCTGTGCAGAGTACGGGACCGGCATCTCCGTCGTATTTGTCATTTGCGGCTCCAGCACTATAAATTCGGGCTGCCGGCTGCCCAGGCGACGTCGGAAATAAGTTTGTACGAATGTCAGCCGCAAGCTACCTAGATCAAACCGGTGATTGGACTGACACAGCAGTGTGAGTACCCAACTGATCGACCGTTTGCCGCAGTGCCGCTATCAATGAAAGGTATTCTTGAGGAGAAGTACTGCATTGCAATCAATAAGCAGCGGATGTAAGAAACTCGTCTTGAATCGCATTTTCATACTACTTACCCTTCACGCAAGCGAGTAGTCGTAGGGGAAGTGGCACCAAGGACATTCGCACCTGAACCGCAAATGCCTGTTTTTTTGACTTCCTCTTCCCCCTCGGCTGAATCTCTACCGTTCTCGTCTTCTTCAGGCATGAGGAACAAGTTAAGCAAGTCCCAGGTGATTATAAGGCTCGGAACTCCGGCAGAGAGAGTGCTTGCATCACTGTTCCTGACAGTTGTAGCCAAAGAATCCGGTGGTAGGTGTAGTAATGTCAGGAGGACAAGGGCGTCCTTCGGGCTGTTGCAATACCTATAGAGAAAATAGCCAGCGAATATGAATGGGCGTAGTTCCGGTCGTTATGCAAGTGGCAGAAAGTTACTTGATATCAGTCCTGTGAAGAGCTTCTGCAATACGTGGGCTACCGCCGTGTTCTTGAAACCACGAGCTGTTCTCCAGAACTAGGGATTCGTGCCATCTCGATCGTTCACTTGCAATGATCAAAACCGACTTTGGAGCTAAGCGTGGTCTTCTATGAGCATGTTAGCGGCTTTTGATGAGAACGACATATACTCACGTAGCGATTCTGTTAGAGATCGGTCTCTCACTATCTGCAACACCGAAAAGTCATCGATACCCTTTTCTCGATGCTTCCCATAAGAGTTATATGCCTTGCTGTCCAACTGATGTGCGATAGCTAGATGAAGCGGCACTGATGGCGGTACCGCACCAATGATTGATCTCGAACACTGGTTGCTGAGGCCATTCTTGTCGGGCTTTGCGTCAAGCTTCTCGAGCGTAGTGGCATCGATAGCATCAGGGGGCAAGATATGCGAAAGCTTGAGCATACTCGCCCTTCCCTACGCATTATCGCTAGAACGGGATCAAGCTGGCGTATTTGAATGTATCTACAGGGCTGCTAACTCTGATGATGCAACGAAGTTAGGCCGTTTGGCGAAATCAGAAAGGGGATGAGAGAGAAAGACGAATCCAGTGACAGTTTCTCGTTTGTGACACGCAGGATTGCGGAAGCAACGGTTGAAGCTACAGATAAGATCTTGATCTGTGTGACATAAAACATGACGAATTTCGGCAACAACAGTCAGCAATAATTGATAGTTCACTGATCAATAACGCTCAAGCAAGCATGATGGAGGAAAGAGTTGGAAGCAAGTCTGCAAGGTACGACTATATTTGCACAACGGTAGACATAGATGTGTTCGATATAGGAAAGATGAGCATGGATTCGCAAGCTAGACCGATGCAGAACCGAATTATACGTGTTTCGAGAGGGTGGAAAATACAACTAAGATTCTTCGTTCTGTTATGGCACACCATGGTTAGCTTATAAATGCTGTATTTCGTATCAATTGGCTGATGATCTCTAAGATCAGCTTGTTGCTGGTCTACTATCGGAAAGTGCCACCATTAGAGGGAAAATCCCTCTGTCTATACGGAACGTGGTCGACTATTGAGCACACGCGCAATGTCGATTCTTTTATGCTTTCTTCTTGAGTTTCACTTGATTTGCCGATCTTCTAGGATATGTATGGGCTTTAGATGCCGTATGCAAACCACCTGTGCATCTTTTCCAGCAACATGTCCACCATGACCGCTCTCGGGTTTTCTATAGGATGCACACGATCGACACCTGCAAAGTATTCGTCTGTTGCAAAGCTGTCCTTGATCTTCCAGTACTGTTACATCGATTAGAAAGATGCAGCAAAAATCAATCAGCCATGATATGTGAGCAACAGGCAGCAGGCAAGAAGCCGACTCACGTCAAGCACATCTATTCCGGTTTCCTCCGCTGCCATAGACAACGCATGGTGATGTTGAGTCTGTCTTCGAGGTGTGAAAAGGGGCGGCAACAAAGGCGAGTCCTCACTTGCGTTCAAAGGCGCTTTATAATAATATGAGCTGGCCCCTGTTTATGAAAGAGTATCAGTGATCTGAACCATGTATCTTTGGTAAGATATTAGGGCACGGCTTACAGGCATGCCTGACGTTTAAGTCATTCGGATTCAACCAATGTGGATTGATCCAGAGCGGTTTTGCTTCAGGAAACTTGGATCTTACAAAGTCGATCAGTTCTGTCAGACAACGTTGGAAGGTGCTAATATCCTCTTTTGGTATTAGGTCGTGGTGCTGTCTCTGTTGCACATCGCGGATGTACATCCACAGGAAATCCCATGCACCACCGTTTAGCTGTCGATCACAACATTGGACTATATCAGTACCAACAAACAAAGCCATTCGTTTAATCCTCACCAGAATAAAATCCGGCTTCAAGTCTGGTATAGCCTCCTCGAACAAACGAGATATCCGAGTCTCAAAGTCCCATGGTCCGCCTGGGAAAGCTGTCTTGACGATCTCGAATGAAGCTGGGTCTGAAGTATTGGCAAAACCTAAATATCGATTGTGCACAATAAAGGACATCAACAAAAATATCTCGCGTGTCCCAGAGGGTTGAACGCACCGTATGCATGGAAATGTGTCATTTTAAAGTTCAGCTGGGGCTGTGTACACACAGCACCCTCCCAGTAAATGACACTCTTTTCTTGGTTTGGAAACGGCCGTCGTTCCATATCCATGTTCAAGTAGCGACAATGATCTTCGAACAAATGACGGCCAACGGAATCGCCATACATAAACTGAACAGATAATATTTTAGCCGATGAACGTCAGGGAGCCACGGTGAGGGAAACGACTTACCACCGTTTTGTTCACAAAGTCAGGGAAATGATCTCGATACTTGTCTTTCGGTACCTTGGTGAATCGATAGAGGAGATGACTGGATTGACAAGTGCCATCGGATCGTTCCCAGACGTTTTCCTGATTGACGAATCCTTCGCCTTGTGTTCTATAAAGGAAGGGCATGCCGGTCAGAATCTGCTTTGCGAGATTGCATTCACATTGGGGACATTGCTACTTACGGATCGCATAACGCCAAAGACCTCTCTTTACTATTGGATGACTTGTGTAATTCCCTCCAGCCTGTTTTTCCCTCTGGATTCGTCCTCATTTCTGCCACCGCATTAATGACGAGAAGAATCATGCCCAAGAGCCATAGAAGAATCAACGCCTTGAGAGATAACGGCGCTCGCTTCAACCTCCCCAGGTATCGAGGAGTCCGAAAACGCGATGTGGATTCATGCAGCGGTACATTTGCTATCAACGGAGTGTTCGAGAATGAGATGCGACGATTTTTCTTGGTTCCCTGTAACAAAGCACGAGCTTGCCGGAGCGATGTAGAGCCGTTCAATTTCTGTTGCGACTTGTTTATGGTGGATGTACCAAATGTGAATTCCTCGGGAGATCCGGGAGATGGAGAGCCGGGTGAATCGCCCGCTACGAGTCGTCGGCTCGAAGATGGTGGTGTCATGGCTCCAAGCGGCAATCTCACAGGCCTCAGATCTGGTGTTTGCGCCATCTTGTCCGTGAACCAAGTGTTGCAGCTGGTGTTGCCTCGGATCTGCCAGGGGAGTTGATCGGCAGAGGGATGTGTGACCAAGATGTCTGGGAGTCAGCGGGGATCGAATTCTGGGAAGCTGATCGAGTTTGGTCTCAAAAGTGTCAAAGACGCTCTCGGTGTCAAGGAAGCGGTCGAACTTAATGGCGGCAGGCCTACAAGTCGGTCTTCAGAATGCGAACGAATCCTGGGAAGTCGTCGAAACTTGATTTGCCGCGGAGCTGGTCCGGCAATACAAATATGTTGAGGTCGGAAGGGCGGACAATAACGCATAACCATGTAATGACAGTTGTATGAAGCCGCGGGGTAATTGAAGTATCGATACAATCAGTACAAGGCTTGGAAGGACTACACAGAACAACTTACCTTATACCAGAGGGAACGAACTTTAGACTGTGAAACACCTTTTATTCGAAAGGATCCTCCGATCCAAGAAAGACCAAGGTGCAGCAAGACAACCCGATGTACCAGCGTTCGAAACAGCGGAACGAATAGCGATGGGTATCAAGATCCTGTCAAGCTACCGAAGCTCTAGACCCTAGAGTAAGGAATTGATCGTCCCTCGAAGAAGCTCGTAGTCTGTCGGGTTGCCGTTCAGGGAATGTTGAATCGAGCTGTGATAGCTATCGAGCACGGGATACCGATAACAAGCCAGTTGTTGATCAGGTAGTCTAAGTGATGTGAGTTGCGAAGCCCAGATTTTCGAGTAACAGAGCTGATTCTGAACCGCAGCTCATTGATCCATACTGGTATCGTCCTCACCATTCCCAGGGCTACACCAAGGATACCCGAGCTGCCTGAGGGGTTCAGGGTAGCCAATTGCCCGCAAGGAATGCAGAAGAATCTCCGCACAAAAGAATTTCCAAACATCTGATCTCAAGACAGTCCGAGACAATCCGGCATTGGCTAGTGCGGAATTAACGGCAGCACGCAGGTGGCTTGCTGCGTGGCTTGCTGCGTGGCTTGGATGGACAATCATTCATCGTCCAGAAGTGACGTCCATACAGAGCTCCTTTCAGCCACCGCAAGTTCTTGATTCTTACTCAGCTACTTCATCACCTTCAGACGGCAAGTCTTGCGAAATGGCAGGCAAAGGAAATAGGTAGCTGCAGACCTGAAAAATATCGCTCGCATATTTATCCCGCGCTAGCGCTACGGCTAATAACTGCCCAAAGCTTGCTTCGAGCTTCGTTTTGCCCTGATACCTGTATTTCGAATTGCTTCTCTCAACGGAACCCACTCTGAACCGACGACCCAATAAACCAATTATACAACCTGCCTCCCTATGAGCGCCCTATGCTAATGCTGATTATAGAATGTTGTAGCAATGCAATGTATTTGAAATGCCTTTAAAAGTCCTGGTATGTGCGTCGTCTATCCTAGTGGACGGTTATAATCTGTTCAAGGGTACAACATTAATACACTGTGCGACCGTACATCGACTTGAGAAAAAAGAGTGCTTACGCTGTAAGGGAAGTCATTCTGAACTCGTGGCCTCCTCCTGGGTCATTTGTCTCGTGAGCAACCTCGCAATGTAGCATATGATCACCAGGAGTCAGATCCGTTCGAATGAATGTATATCTGAGCCCAAATATGACATGTCAGAATGCGGGATGCAGCGACAAGCAAGCCAGGAGAATACGTACCCTACGGTTGAAATGTCGAGTGTCCAGTTTGATTCCAAACGCACCTTCCGGTCGACGTCGTCGTCGACCCAGCAATCAACTTGCCCCAGGCCATATTTGCCGGAATGCTGGTAAAAGAGTTTGAGAATTCCTATCTCGGTGGTGAAGGAAAACGATGCCTTTGCACCAGGCTCCCTAGCGACAAGGTATTTCTGTCGAGAGAAATGTACGAGTAAGTGATCGTATTTATTCGCCATAAAGCTTCTGGCCTAAGCTTACTTTGTCTTGCCACGCCCATGGTTCCCTGTTAAAATAGACAGGGGCTGAGTTACCATATCAATAATGTCCAAAGTCCCGCTACTTACCATCCAACCTGCTCTACAGGTTTTAAAGGGTGCTTATCGGACATTGTTGAGAAACACTGCGGACGCAGTGGTGCGACGTTGTTCGTCTTATCATACATTCGAGTGACCATCATTGTTGGCAGCGTGTCATAGCTCGATTTTGAAGGCCATTCCTGGGTATGCGCTGTTGGGTCATCTCCTCGCGCTGCAAGAGTTGACAATGCTTGCATTTTGCACAATTGCCGTTCGATATACAAATTAGTCAAGTTGGCCAGGAGCTCGTGGCCCTCGATATTGATCTGTGAGAACGACTGCAGCGTTGGTCACACGACGCAGCATAAAACAGGAAGGGGAACGTACATGGCGATAATCAACCAAGTCATCGAATGTCTGAAACTCGTCTTTCCGGGCGTTCATAGTAAAGAACCGTTCGGCCGCGAGATAGTCCTGTTGGATCAAAGGGAATATAATAGAGCGTAGGCTGATGGTCGGTAGATCATAAAATTGCGACACTCCAAGGTGCTTTGTTATACTGAAGATCAATCTCGGTCAATAGCATGTTTAGAAAGGAAAAGTCACATACCTGATCTCCTCCCTGCGAAATTGCGCTGAACAACAGTCCCATTGTGCTGTGGCGCGAGAAAATTAATCACTTGCCATCGGGAACCACCACTCGATTTCCTTACTGTACATTGATGATTGCTGGCTTATTAGGCAAGTCCAGTACACCTCGAACCAACATCTCGTACTCGACTTGAGAGTCGAGGTGCCTGAAGTCGTTGATAGCTAAATGGCAAGCAGACAACCAGGATTACTTTGCCACCCTCCCCTCCATTAATTGCAGAAACATACCAAGTTCAATCATAACGAGATCGACATTGTCCGGAATATGTTCGGCAAAGCAAGTCGCAAAGTAATCGCTGCCTAACGTTTGAAAAAAAGGATCGCTATCGTAAGCAGATAATTGACTGAAACATGGAAACCGACTTACCGGTAGCAGACACAGCACCATTTGTGAATTTGTGATCCGGATGAGGATACTTGGCCGTCAAGTAGTCGAATATTCTTCGGTGCAGGTTCAGCGGACCGTTTCGCTCGTCCGTTGCTGAGTAAATTTAGACAATCGGGATCAACTCAGTTGCAGAAATTTTTCTTGCTGAAACTGGACGCACGTCCTCTGACAATCAGTCCATGTCCCGAGCTAACTGATCCACCAATGACACCCATCGAGATCGGCTCGCCATTCTGCAGCTTTCTCAGAACACGGTGAAGGCGCACATTGGAGCCTAAGAAAGGAAAATCAGCGACTGCAAACTCCAGGCGGTAGACTTTCTCTCAATTTACCTTCATACACTACACTAGACGCAAGGTTGTGGTAGCTGAAACGGCATTTGCATTAGCTCCAGTCGCGCCTGAAAACTCGAGTTCCAGCGAATACTCACCCGATACTCTTACAAAATTCGTCACCAGATGGGCAAAGATCGCAAAATAACGGCGATTCCCTCGGCGCGTAATGCTCGTTCTCCGAGAAGAGTGACTTTCCATCAACATCCCCATAGCCTTTCCCTGAACCGTTATACAACAGGTCCTCGATACGTGTGGAATCTGCCCCCAAGCTGCGGGCGATGATGAAGATGTTTATTCCGATCACGAGTGAGAAAACCAAGTATATCAGGTATGTTCTTGATTTCATGAGACCTGGGAATAGCGGTTCGCGAAATGGCGACCACCTCTTCCTCTTGGGTTTATCCCTGTCGTCCAAAGTATCTTGAAGCCAGTCGTCTCGTCCCTTGGTAGGCCAGTCTCCACCTTGTGTACTCGTCCGCGAATGCGATGTTGCTCCTAGTGATTTCTTCTGTAAACTTTGTCTGAGTGCTGGTGGTGGACTATGACCGCGTCGTCGTCGATGCTGTTCTAATGATGGGGTATGTTGTGGCGCATCTGACCCTGTAAGGAAGTTGGCGGAAGACAACATTTCACTTGGCGGAAGAATCTTGCAACCCCTAGGGGCGATGTCAAGTAGTTCCGATTGGTGGAGCGAGGTGCGTCGCTACGGTATACCAAGAGCGAGTGCCAGCGCTGGGATATCAAATACAGACTAAGACGACAGCGGATGTTTTGGAATCGGTGCGAAAGCTGTATGGATAGGTCGGTGAACACCTGGTTAGGCAACCAGGTAGGACGCTAACGGTAGCTGATTCTGCAGCGGGGCTTCACGTACTGGCACTTGTGCTAGGAGTCGTGCTGATGGACTACTTTCTGCAGAAGAACCAGCCATCCGTTACCGGGTTCTTTATATCGAGCATGCATCTCGAGCAGGCTACGTGCTCTCAGGTAGGATCGCCCCTAATTGCAAGATGGAAAATGCGATCAAATATGTCAATCAGCGAGTCGACCTCACAACTGACGAGTTGCCCAGGATCCCATCAAGAGCTGCTCATCAACGGTGATTCATGATGCTGAACCGAACGGTCACTCTTCTGGTGATTATCACACACAAATGTTTCCTTCGAGCTGAATGAATTGCAGCTTACGGAACTGGCGCGGCTGCGGAATTCTCCTTGCAAAGGGGCTCGGCTCGGGAGGAAATGGTAGTTTGGTAGCGCACTTTACCGACGATCGCTGTTCTTTCCGTTCCGTTTGGCCCCGGTGAGCTACCCGGCAAACATGGCAGACAGCGCCACAGCGGATCCCCACACTTCTGCTTAGGTAATCATGTCTTGGCATTACTTGATGGGTGCCTCGACAAGCAGCTCTCGGACCATCTTCTTCAACCTGACAACCAGCTTGACAATCTGTCAAAAGCACTTGAATGTCGAACACCACCGCCGGTCTGTGCTGAATCTTCCATGCCGTGGAACAACGCGGACGATAATCGATGCGATCAATCACGCGAGAATTCGCTTTGTTTTGATGGAGCTCCTGATGGGCTCCTGCATGGATTCTGCACTACCAGCTCCAAGATCTTTCAAATGATCTGATCAGTGCAGCCCCCGGGGACATAAAACCGCCTTCGCCTTCGACTTCTTCCTGTCGATTCGCTCCAAGCGGAACTGCTGCGTAGCTTCATAGTTTCCCTCGCCTCCGCCTCGAGAGTCGTTTCAGACTGAAGCAAGCTGAATTCATTCTACTCACGGAGTTTACTTCCACTGATCACGCATGACGTCCCACTCATCAAGCGTCGCTCGCTCTTTATGCATCACTAGCTAATGCCAACCCAAAGGTAATACCCTTTGCTCCCGCTAGTCGTCCTTCTGATGCTATAACGGGCTCGTGGCCAACAGGAAGGAGCTGTAGGAAGTTGTAAGGTCCGCTGTATCGCGAAGACGAGGGATCAAAGCTTGACGGTGAGTGTTCGCCGCCTCCTTCAGCTCCCTTTCCTTGATCTGCTGTCCTTCGTGTGTTCAGCTGGTTGATCGCCCTTCTTCCACTTGTAGCTCACCCAATCTCCCCTCGTGGAAAATGAATTTTAGTATATGTTCGAAGCCCTGATGGCAGCGCAATTCGACAATATTCATTTCAACCCTTGATATCTCCGAAACATTACGTCTCCTGCTATCCTACCCTTCACATCCCTCACTTTCCTACCCTCTTCTCAATATCTGCGTTTCGCTACATTCGTTTGACCCCTCCCTTTCTTATTGGCTATACCCAGAATTGTCCTCCAGTATGCTGGACGATCACACCAACTCCGGTTCCAGTCCATTTGGTTTTGCTGGATCCGTTACTCACACTGTTGGCAGCAACGAAATCGCACGCCGTGAAGGATACCGTTACCAACAATCCCCACCATTAGCCTACATAGCCCAGTTCACCAACGAATTCGATGGATATGCAACTATAGTCCAACAACCTTCATCTCGGTCACATGCAGAGTCAGGCCGAGTGGGAGATCCACTGTACGTGTCTCCTCCCGAGTCCCCTGAATCTCTATCCAAGGTACAGCTAGACGAATACCGACGAGAACATCGATTCAATTCGTTGGGAGGGGCGTTCAAGCCGTTGACTGCCAATGAATCAGGAGAGAAGACGGCTCACACGTCTAGAAGGTCTTTCTGGTTCAGTCGCGACAACCTCACCGTTCGACCCCGTTTTCGCGCTTTCGGAAAGCTTGTTCGACGTGTTAGATCTCTGGTCCCATCGGCTAGCAAATCCGCTGTCAATCGATTAACTGCTCGCCTGCCCATTCATAGCGAAAGCAGCGTGATTGCGGAGAAAAAGGATCGAGCACGTCGACAAAATACCTTGCCCATCTACACGCGATGGAGGTACAAGCGAAACTACGTCTACCGGCTAGTCTTCCTAATAATCGTGTTCGCCTTGTTCTTCTCTTATGCTATGAGGCTTCATATCGACTGGTCTCCACCGGCGATACCAATTCGGATTCCTACGCTATACCTCCAGGACCAGTTCCACTTACCGCAGCGACGACTTGCTGGTACTCCGCATGAGACAGTCCGAATTGTTCAGGCACATCGATGGACCTACAAGCAGAGAATGAAGAAGGCGCACGAAACAGGTACCACCAGCAAAGACGCTCTTCGACATGATATCCAGGACGGTCTTTTGACTGTCAACATGTCCCTGCCGGTGTCTGCCCATCCTATCCAGCAGTTGATCGAGGACGCAAAAGATCAATGGCAGACCAAGAACTTTCGGCAATCAAAGACGTTGAAACAAGCTGTAGCAGAGTACAAGAGGAGAAACCGGGGTTTGGTGCCGCCAAAGGGATTTGACAAGTGGTGGAAATTCGTGGTGTAAGCCTGAATGCCATTTTGTATCTAGCGATATGGTTGACACATATTTCCATCTCATACAGTCAAAACAAAGTGCCTCTAGTTGACGAATACGATTCCATTATGCGGGACATGTACATGTACCACGCATTCTCTCCCTCGGAACTCCACAGGCGCCTCGATGCAGCGATGGCCATTCCGGATGCCTTTTCGATAAGCATCAAGCATGGCAACATCCGAACTCGATCTAACTTCGAAAATGGCTCTATTGAAGGTGCCGATGAACGCATCAAAGGGCAAATCAGCCTCCTAAAAGAATTCGGCGTCTCGAAATGGATTCCTGATTGCAGAGCCGTGTATTCAATACATGACACGCCGCAAAGCTTCATTAGCTTTGATCACAAATCCGATCTGGAGATGCATGTTGACGACCACGAATGTAAGAGCATCCAGTTTCTGCAGTAGAGAAATTAGCAGACTAAAAAGCGTACTAAAGATTATGAGACCGATTCTGAGGAGTTGGATACATCTGAGAAGGGCTGGAGCGTCGCCTGTTCATATACATCAAACGCTCGCAACCCTGCCCTGAAAGACCTAAACTCCAAACCATACGGAAAAAGCTTTGTCTCCGACGTTTCCGCTCAATTCGATCTCTGCAAACACCCTTACAACATTGCTCTACATGGCGTCACGGCCGGGCAAGAACCTTATGTCAGTGGATACGTTAAGCCCATCTTCAGCCTGAGCAAGACCTTGCTTCACGCCGACATTTTGGCGGTGCCCGTCGAGCAATGGGTGGAGGATCTTCCTTTCGTGCCTTGGAACAAGAGGACATCGAACAAGCTGTTATGGCGAGGCAGCAATACGGGAACCCAGTATGCAAAGGATCGGCCTTGGGAAAAGAGCCAACGGATCCGAGCCGTCAACCTTACTCGACCCGACGCCGAGGGTTATATTGATGTGCTTCCTCCCGCATTTTACACCGAGAAGAAGAAAGCATTGCGTGAAGCTGTCTCTTATCAGACACTGGGGGTTCTGAACGAGAAGATGTTCGATGTTTCGTTTGCTGGCTCCCCTATTCGTAAGTATTTGCGCCAGTCCCTTACCGGCCTTGAGAGCTGACCTGACTTGAGCGTATCTTGAACCAAAAGAATGTGACGCCGAAGATGGTACCTGCCAAGAGCTCGAAAAATCGTTCGAGTTTGGATATTCGTCAATGTCCATCGAGGACGCTCTCGCTTACAAATACATCCTCGATGTGTCAGTCTATCGCTTGCTCATAGTTGTCAGCTTGTGCTGACGGAACTTCTCTTCGCATATAGCGATGGAAACTCCTGGTCGGCCCGATTCAGTCGTCTACTCGCCGGCGGTTCATTGGTGTTCAAGTCCACCATCATGCCCGAGTGGT
Source organism: Naganishia randhawae (assembly GCA_013461525.1). Taxonomy (NCBI): domain Eukaryota; kingdom Fungi; phylum Basidiomycota; class Tremellomycetes; order Filobasidiales; family Filobasidiaceae; genus Naganishia; species Naganishia randhawae. The sequence goes on from JABRPJ010000160.1 coordinate 15,705, forward strand.
GGAGCGAACGAATCCAGCCGTGGATCCACTACGTTCCCATACAACTGGATTATTCCGACCTCCATGACGCGTTGACCTTCGTAAGTCGCTATCAGACCTTCGCTGCTACTGAAACTGATGCCATCAATCATTCATAGTTCCGAGGAGACGAGAATGGCGAGAACGGGAATGATCTATTGGCTTCCGAAATCGCTGCGTCTGGTCGAATTTGGTTCAAGACTCATTGGCGTAGAGTTGATATGGCGGCTTATACGTGAGTTTGTCCAGTCGTCTTAAATGTAGACCCATTAACCCTGATTGGGCAACCTTTGCAGCGCTCGTTTATATCTCGAATGGGCCCGTCTTCTTGCACCCAATCGACGATCTATGGACTTTGTTTATTCGCCGGAAATGGAATTCTCTCGCATCAGCGATTGATCAGGTGTTGAAGGACCTCTGAGAATATTTAGCAGGAGGGGTTTAAGGGTCAGAGATTTTCTTAGGCATACTGAAAATAGATTTGACGCATAGTTCTGTACGACTCGGACCCGTTGTATTCTGGTGGTGCTTGGTAGCTTTTTTGAACACATGTCTGTCGTTCTGACATACAATATACGACTTTATGCCATACATCTTATTAACACAAAGGGATATTCACTCCAACAGTCTACAACTAGCTGATGAGTACTCGAAATACAACCTCAACAATGCAAAAAGATGCACATTAAATGGGTATCACCAATTCGGGTATTAAGAACATTGAGTGACGATGTCGCCAAAGGCGATCTAACGATCATGCAGCGCATGAGGATGAACTACCGGCGCTTTCCGAAAAGCTTCATTGATGCATAGATGAGCTAGCGAAAGAAGTCAAGGTATACGCAAAAAGCTTACTTTGTTCAGAAGAGCCAGAGTTTTATTGACGTGCAATTGAACGTAATCCAGATCCAGTAGCGTATTACCATCTTTTTGCTGAACCGTAAAGCTCTGCCAGTCAGGTTCCCATGCGTTGTGCAATGCAGCTCATGAACTTACCCGCTCCAGTAGGTCGTCGATCTTGAGATCCATCTCCAGAAGAGGCTCTTCACGACCTTTGAACAAGATCGCAATGACGAATGTTCCAGGGACAGGTGAAGTGATCGTGAAGAAGAGGTTTTGACGTCTATCGCGGAAATACGAAGGATAATGAGCAAAAATGCAAACTCTCTAGCAGGCTTTACTTGCCTGTTTTCTGGTACATTACTTTGCACGATAATGCCCTCTTTCTCGAATTGAGAATGTGTAAACCGATATGGCCCTTGCGATGTAGACTTTGCCGGTTTCCTCTCTTTGCCGCCAACTGTGATTACGCCAACACCAGAGGAACTCGAATCCTTCCCGCTGCTCATTCTAACGTTTTGTAGGTACGCCTTGTACTGTTCAAGCTGGGAACGGAGGTACGCGTTATGATCGCAGATGGTCTTGTAAACTGATTCCAGTGACGCCGATTCCTCCACAACCTTTTCCTTCAAATTTCCGAGGTGCAGCAACTCTGCAATGACTTCTTCCCTCATGATTCTAAAGTCGTCCTTCTGGTCGATAACTCCCAGTTCTTCTAACTCTCTTAACATCTCTTTGACCTTGATCCCCTTGCGCACCAGCATCGAGTCCTTGGCTGTGGCCGCTCTCTCTGCAATCAACGGTAGACTGATAGGTCGCTGTTCCGCCAACTGAGGGATTGAGCGAATGATATGCACAAAGATAGCTTTCGTTTCCATATAGAGTATGTCGTTTTGCGTCACATTGTTTTCTGACATGAGAGCCGTGGTGATGTCCTGGATGGGCGTCTCCCAGCGGCTATACAGTGGCAAATCGATTGCTCGGTTTTGGTTCCGAGGTACTTGCGGCGGGGCAGGTCCCAATTCGTCCAGCAAAACATGAAGGTGATGTTTGTCGGATGGTGACTATAAGGCGGCATCATCAGCCTATCGTGAACAGAGGACTGATTGAAACCATCAACCAGCTTACAAGGACGTGCATATGCTGCATTAACAGTGCGTGAGTATTGAACAATTCATTGAGTGTGATGTTGATTGAAAGATCTTTCTTGGACAATGCCATGTACTGGTCGAGCTGTGAACAGACATGATCAACCCTAAGTGGGAAACAACGACCGAAGCAAGAAACAGGATTCCCTCACCTCCAACGTATCGTAGAAATCCCCTACTTCGCACAAGTCATTCAAAAACTGATTGATCCTGGCCTTGTTCATGTCCACAAACGGATTCAACGACAACATGTACGCTTCCTTTGAATGCGTCGGTTTATTGGCAAGGTTTTGCAACATTTTGGCGATAAGTGTCAGCGTCCGACGTGGATGTTTAGCGGGAACACCGTCGACGAGCATGTATGCTTGAGGAGTGACGATCGCAGGATTGATGAATCGAAGGAAGAAAAAGCCACCTATGAGGGAACAGACTGCAAAGTCTGTCACGTCGGGGTACTTTCGCTATGAAGCACCAACTCCGGTCAGACAGTCCTGCGAGCCACAGGCCACAAGTATACTCACTCTTGTCAAACTCCGGATCTGTTTGCATATCCAGCGAATACCATACGGTACCATCTCCAAATGCTGAATGATTGTCGTAACCACCGAATTCGCGATATCCAACAACATGGTGAGCCGCGGGGCTATGATCGCTTGTACGTCTGGATTTGCTGCTGCAGTTTCCGGAGGAACGCTTTTCGGTAGTCCTTCAGGCAGTGAGCCCTGATCATCCTGAATCTGTTGAAGCATCTGTTCGTAGACCTGCGGAATAAAGACCGGCAAGTGATCAGCAACAGTGATCAACAACAGCATCGGCATAGTCACATGAGGAGTCCATACTTTTAGAGGATTTATTTCCAGGTTGAGATCCTTGTGTTCTATCAAACTATTGATCTTGTCCGCCAATACGTTCTTAAGATACGTCTGGCCTGGTCCACGGCGCGTGTAGGTCGTCATCATCCTTGAGACCGGAGTATTGGCACGTAGTAAAGATCCAAACTCTGCTGTCATCTCGAATTGAGCGGATAGAACAGACTGTACATGGATTAGATATGATTATCAGCTACGGCAGACTGTTGAGCCTGGGGAGAAAAGCTTACCTGAAACATTGTCAATAGCAAATGTTCTTCCCTACTCTCGTACTGGTTCCCATATAGCGTGAACATGACCGTCTGCAACAGCGTATCGATTTCCGAAAGGGAAACCATCCTGCACAGACTCGCCATATGCCTCGGTTCACCTTGCAGTATGAAGAACAAATTCGCGTAGATGTGCATTTTCCGTTCGTCCAACAGCATACCGCCGGCCTTGTTCGGGTCCATCTCGCCTTCAAGTGTTTGAGCCACTTCGCGCTGTTCGGCGGCAGCCATACGATTCTGAATAAGCAGAGCGATTCGAGAGTCGAGATATCGAACATCACGTTCAAGGACAAAGTTCTTCTTTGACTGAGCAGAAATGCGGGATTTGAGATCTCGTAGGCGCTTCTGGGCTGCATGGCTGTCAGTTGCAGTAAGTTACTGAAGACTCGGTAAAGACACTTACCTCTTGCAAGCTCATCCTCCACCTCGACGTCTTGCTCAGCGGCCATGCTGTACATCGCTGTTACGCTATACCTGTTGGTCATCCTATTCGTCAACCGTTTCCCGCCTAAGGAAGATGTTCCCGTCGCGGAGGTGTTGGTCGTATGATGACTAGCGGTGCTGGAGGAGTGGCGTTTGGGGTCTCTGTAGTCCGAGGTGCTGATACTGAACGCCGTCTGCGACGTCGAAGCGGGGAATGTATCTATTCCTGCAGCGGTTGAAGGGCCTGCCATCATTGTCTTTGACATTGCAGCAGCAATCCGGCTGATCGACTTCACCACAGCCCTTTGTCGTTATGGCGATACTGCCTTTGATCCCATCCACGCCTTTGTTGGCTGGATGACTTTTGTAACTGGAGATGACCCAAACAATCGCTTTGTCCAAGAGTGAAGCAAGTTCTACCGTTTCCGGCCTTGTTGTGTGCCGGGTTTCGAGTAGGGCCACGTTTCAGAAATGGAGATATTGCAGCTATTGCGCACCGACGTTCCTTGTTGGCTGATGGTTGTGCCGGATCTCGTGAAGCTTGATCGAAACGCTACAGACAATAGACTGGGAGATCGTGAGCACGTGGGCGCGGGCTAGCTTGGACTGCAGGGGTCGAGACAGCTCTACAAGACATGCTACGCTGAGCACCTTGATTTGCCAGTCATCCGAGGTTGAGCAAGGCTGAAAAACGCACGGAGACGAGTTGTTGAAACCAGAGACCGAAACCGACAATAATAACATTGAGACAATAGGCGACACAATTTGCGCGGACGTATTCCTTCTTGGCGTGTTCCACGGAGAGATCTGTTCGGGTGGATGCAATAGAAGCTTTTTCCTGTTATCGATCTGCCTTTGATGTTTGGGCAAGTGTTGGGTCTTCATCAACGACTGCCCAAGAATATGGCAGCCGTCTGCTCTAGCAGGGAACAGAAGGGTCAATGGTGTCTACCGCAGATCTTCGGCAAGTTTTTAACGGAAATGAAAGCCTATCACTGCAGCTCCAGCAGGGGTTACACGATCTTTCAGTGTCTTCCCATCCGCTTGCAGCTTCAATGTAGAGAACTGGCAGTCCAAGCTACCAGCACGAGGAACAATTCTCGTCAAGCGAATTAAGCTGCCGGGTCTCTGAGCTGCTGTTGCGGCACAAAACAGGGATCATTAGTAGTGCCCGTGTTCAAGTCTTCTCGTTCCCGGCATAGATGCTCGTGATGTCTCGTTATACTCATAATACAACCCGTCAACAGATGTCTATGTACACCATTATACAAGTTCACACTTCACTTAAACCCACCCTGGTTCCTCTTTCACCATTCTGTCGGCATCCCAGCTGCAATCCAGCTATCCCCTACCGGCGCATCATCATAATCGCCATTCTCCGCCTGTGTCACCATCATATGCCACAGGAACTGGACCATCTCGTTAGGTACGCCAGGTTGGCAGAAGTGTAAACAGTCGATTTTGGGTTTCAGTTTCGAGTCTGGCCGCTGTATTGACATGCTCCAAAAGTCGAGATACCGAAGAGCGTTTCTTGTCGGTCGCAAGTACCAGTTGGAGTCGGACGGCTGGTACGACAGGTGCGAGGCAACGTATTGGTCCATTTTGGGAAATTCATTCCTAGATTCACAAAAGGTCAGGATGTGCCAGCAGAAAAGGGATACGATGCCACCTACCAATTGTGGCTTGCTCGAGTAGGATCCAGCGGTGACGATGTGTTCTTGCGATCATTTATGGCTATTCGTCATTCTGCATATTAGCACAAGGTAATCTCGGTAAGATGTCTGATCCTTACGTTTATCATACTGCCAGCAATCGATATCTCCAGGAGTATTGCTCCTCCACCATGCGAGCACTTTGTGCGTCTTTGAAACTTCCGTAATGTTGTTCAGTACCGCCGAGAACT
>JABRPJ010000161.1:0-21036 GCA_013461525.1 Naganishia randhawae
CCCTAGTCTTGACTAGGGCCCTTTCGCGCGAAGCTCCGAAAGTTAGTCGCAATGATGCGCACTAACCCTTGGGGCCTGGTATACTTGAAACTAACAATCTTGTTGAATCTGACAGTATCGACAGGTATATGATGGAAGGATTATGAGCTTCCATCAAGTGGGTTTGGGTAGCGTTTTTGTGACCTGTGACGCTATTGTGACTCCTTGTGACCACACCAGCTGGACGCAAAAGCGGTCACAAAACGGTCACAAAACGGTCACAAAACGCGGGAAAGAAATTGGCCGAAAGAACATGGGCTTTTTGTATCCTTCCAGACCTGTCCTTTTTGTGACAGTTTGACGGGTCTGTGACCCCTTTTTGGCGTCACATCCGAGCCTTGAATCCCACGACTATTGATGGAAGAATTTGACGAGATGTCACAGATCTCTGTAAGGGGTCTCGACCTTACTGTCACCAATGTCCTATGTTACATAAGCAAAAGAAATAGAAAAATCCTTCACGGGGCTTCGATATTCTGTGACAAATTGTGACATGGGACTGTTTGGTTGACTTTGCAGCCCTTTAATCTTCACCTGTACAGTACTTGCAAGAGATTTCAACGGCAACAGCATTGCAGGCAATGAAAGGTACGTCGTAGACGGTTTCTTGGCCATTTGGTATGGGAGTCACAGACCCTGACCTCCATTATAACTCTTGCCGTCGCTGTCATTGTGGCAATTTTAGGAATCTTCATGACCTCCTTTTGTGTATTGGTCAATACTCTGTATCACGCCAGCTGTTCTGGAATCAAGTAAAGAAGGCCGCTTGACACCATTGCCACGTACGCTACTATATCCTATAGAATGCTCTATGATTAGGTACCTGTGAATCGATCAGAAAGATGTTCCAAAAACCTAATATGATTAGGAATTTCTGCTTCGATCCTGATCTCAAACTTCACAATCTCACCGCATTCTGAACTCATACCTCTACATCATTGGTTACCCCTTGTTCTTGATGTCTTCCTTTCATAACGCTAGTTCGCCCGTGGAGGCTCGATACGTCTTCGCATACAGCATATTTCAAATAAGATTTATCTGCTTTTACCTAACTCCAACGGCCGGTGAGCATCCATGCTACCATTTTTTAAAACTCTGTGCGAAATGACCCTAGTACACAACGAGGGCCCTCTCAGCTCAGTGCAACGGGGGTCCTTAGACCAGCTCAGTGCAACACTAACTTTTCTTTTCTCAGCTTTTTAATTGGGGTCGATCCCGCTGAAGGGGTTATATTATTTTTATGTTGGCTTGCATGTGGATGTCCAAAGTAAAGCCAGGAGTCTAAGATAGAATACGAGAAATGTCACGAAGTTGTTACTGAGCTGATAGAGTTCTAAAACGTATACTAGAGCAGCACTAAGAGCCCTTTCCCGCGCTCGCGCTCCGAAAGTCAGTCGCATTGGTGCGCACTGTGACCGTTGGGGCCTGGTAAACAGGAACCAAGCTTGAGGACACTGATCCCAACTGATAAAGCTTCGTTCGAAGTCAAACATGTTTTTGTGGCCAAGCGTGATTCGCTTTCACCCAAGAAAGAGAAAAAGAAAAGATCACACTCGTGCTATCTCGAAATACATGATCTCATTCGCCTCGAAACTGGCGCATAAGATGAGCGCTTTCCAAGTCGCCAAATGAAACGATTAATGCATATGCTATTGGAGTGCGTTCTAAACTGATTGAAAAATTGCGTATAGTGAGTAAAGCACAGGAGTCTTTGCTGCTTTTAGAGCGAACCTCTTTTCAGGAATCAAAGTAAGTGCGTATAATAGGAACAACCTACGGATTTTCTTCCAGAACCACTATGAACCCTCCTTGATCATAACTGGGAATATCATTGTTGGTGTAGCAAAAAGCTGGTCGCTTTTGCCGTTGCGTTTATCAATCGGCCTTTCGCCCGACGTTCTGAAAGGCAATCAGTCGCGTTAAGCACTGACAGTCTGGCTTGGAAGCGACTTGCGCATGCTTGTGCTCCTCTATCAACCGTATATCAACCCTAGCCGCATTTTGCTCACACTGCTTGAAGTTGAAGGTGTACAAGGTCAACCCAGGAAGACAGTACCGCCTCTTCTATCGTCGACGGCATCCAATAATTGATAAAGGTGATTAAAAAAAGCATGAGCAAGCGATTTGGGCATCTGTTGGCCCAGTGCAGAATCGCGGTTGAAAACTAGTTGCATTGAATTCTCAGCGAGCTCTGTCGAGGATTGAGGAAATAAACATGTTCATATGTGTCATTGCGATGAAGAAGTGGGCTCCATTGATGAAAAGGCAAACAAGTTGACAAGATGTGTCTATCTTTTTGTGCCCTTCTGAAATCGATTATTTTACCGTAGATTTCAAGCATTGATCTAGGTTCATAGGCTAAAATGGCGGCCTGAGCAGGAGCTGGAGGGGTACTCGCTGAAAGCATGAGTGCTGGTTGGGGTGTGTTGAGCTTCTCCTGACATTGTACTGTTGTGGTGCAAATGAAAAGTCCAGTACGCGCCTTGCTCACGTCCGACTAACCGATATGATGTGAACGACAAGTAGACTGACACATTTCGCGTTGACCCTTTTTGCTTCACGAACCTTGATTCTTCGAACGTTTTCAGCGAAGACGGGTGATCGCTTACAATGCACGAAGTAAAGCGTACATTGATTGCATTTAGCTGCACACGTTGGATAATGGATATCGGAGCGGATAATGGAGCTGGTACAAGACTGTTGCCACCATTCGTTTACTATAGCTAGTTAGCTAATAGCTAGTAAGTAGTTCGTGCATATCCAACACTCGACCGCCTAAGATGTAAACAGCTCTGTTTACTTTGGCGCGGCTCGCGCTAAAGCCCAGTTGCATCTTATCGGTGAGCTGTGTGAGACATGATTGAATGCTGTATGAAATAGCTACATGAGTCCCCCCCATGGCACGAGGTTGAGTTCTCCTATCTTCAGCGAGACGCTGTCCACTACATTACAGTCAGCCTCTTAGAAATGGTGGAGCTCGAAGAATTCGACGACGGAGACGACCTCGTCCTGGCATATCTCGATCAAGAACAGAATCGACCATGTGACGCTCCTCCGACTGTCCAGCAAGAGAAGATTACTACTTCGACGTGTGTAGCAACATCGGTCAAGCGAGACAGAAAGCGGTCTAGTGTGTCACCTCCAATCGATGGAAGGAAGGTCATCCGTGCTATGGGGCCCTTGACCGAAGGTGAAAGACCTATTGTTGAGGGAGGCTTGAACTACGAATCTTTTATTCGGAAACAACAAGATCCAAAGCGAAACTCGAACAAATCAAGCTCGAACGTCAAGACTGGCTCGACATTACGTCCCGACGGGAAAGGAGGCTTACATAAAGCGGACAGGGGAACATCCGTGATATGGCCACCTTCACAGACATTCGCATCCGACGCAGTCAAACTTCAAGGCTCTATTCCGCAAGTCGACCTCCAACCACCTAGAAGTCACGAATGGTCTCAGAGCCCCAGCGCTGTGATCGAACGCGAAGCGTCAACCTCAGTAGATAGTAAAGGGAATATAGGCCGGATGAAAACAACAGCCAAAATTATCGATATCCAGAGGGACAGGGATGGGAATGTGACAGCGAGAGGAAAGCAGGCGATCACTAAGCATTTGCTTAGCACATTAGGAGACAAAAATAATCCAATCACGAACTCCGATCTATACAGACGGTAAGTCTCATGAATGTGAAGTCGATGGATGAATGATTATACCACTAATTGTATTGCCGTACCATACAACAGCACGGCGCACGTTGTATCCTGTGCGACTGGCCACCAAGTTGCCCAACGAGCAGGTTCAAAATTCTCCATATCCAAAAAGACCTACTTTTCTTCGCGAAACGCCAAGCTTCGCCAACAATTCACCGCTCAAGCTCGCGAAGGGCTACGCGTTGCGGGAGGGACAGAGAAAGCGGATAGATCAGGCGGCGGTGTAGGAACGGCAGTTGGAATTGGTGGGAGGTTTGGTGCAGAGTTAAGCAGGAGCGCAGGCGGGGTCAATGATGGGGAGATGAGGGAAAGCGCATTGGTGCAGCAGAGTAGAATCTTCGGTGAGTGTTGACTGCTGTATATCTTTTAAAAGATTTGACGCTAACAGATCGCTTTTCACTGTGCCAAGCCGGATTGACGTTTTACCTTAACGGATATACTGGCCCTCGCATTTCGGACCTGGAGCTGAAGAGGCTCATCGCCGTGCACGGGGGTAATATCAGGTCAGTCTTCTGGGTGAATTCCATGACTATAGTACTGATGCCCATATAATTGCAGCTATATTGCGAATTCGTCGTGTACGCATGTTTTGATCACCAAGAATCTTTCTGCCAGTAAGACGCAGAAGTTTCTCGACTCTGCGAGCTCAGTAAGGGGCGGAAAAAAGAAGGTTGTGCACGTAGACTGTAGGTACTATTTTAATATGGGCGCGGGTGGGAACAGGATCAGCTAATAACAGTCACCGTTTAGGGGTTCTGGATTCGGTTGCAAAGCGGAGAAGGCTTGATGAAACGCCGTACAACGTTATCGTAAATAAAGTCTGTCTCGCGTCTCTCTCTCTCGGCCTTGCGGATATCGCTTACTCTCTCGCTGAGATGTGCAGGCGCAACCGACCCTTATGGCGTCGCTGGGTGTCGTCAAACAAAGCACTCAACCTGATGCCTTACTCAAAGCTTCAAGAGGACCCGACACCATTGCAACTCCATGCGGAAACGCCGATGTTATATGCCTTGAGGACTAATGGTAGGGTAAGCTGGAAGTCGGGTATAGGTCGAGTCGAGCTGGTGGGACAGTGATGCAGGTCCACCTAGACGAGGAGGTGTCCCCTGCGAAGTGTACTTTATCGGCGAGAATAACTTGCTGAAATTTTGGCATACGCATCGATGCAAGTAGATCTCGTCAGGTTAGCTGTCAAACCTGATATTTACCGCCCTGTTGGCATCTTACCCTGCTACCCAATGCACACTGGCTTCCCATAGCAACGTTGTTGACAATTTCACAATCACTGACTCGTCGGCGTACGCCGCCGCGGAAGCAAAGCGCCGAGGCCGGTCTGATGGCAGCCTTATCAGTCGAACTGTCCCGTCTCCAGTCATAAGCCGTAGAGTAGGCTATCTCCTCAGAACCAAGCAGTCCCTCTTGCCCGAATCGCCCGCCATGCCCTCTCCCAACATCCATGTAGTCAACCACCCTCTCGTTCAGTCAAAACTGACGATGCTCCGTGTGCACGATCTCCCCGGAAAGGACTTTCGTGATGTCAGTACTATACCCAGGCAAAGGGATGGTATGCGCTGATGGGGCACCTTTCTCTCCTTTTCTAGGGCATTAAATTCATAAGGTGCGCTACTGTTCTCATTCATAAAGACAGATCCACCCAGACTGATCGTGAGCATTATTTCTGCAGCTCCATGTTGATATACGAAGCGTCGAAGAATCTGCCAACCGAGCAAGTCCCAGGAGTACGTGGCTCGCTTCCGTGATTCACTTCTGCAAACCCAACATAGCTAAGCGACTCTCCGGCACATTAGCTACAGTCTCCTATTTCTGAATTTAGCGGGACCATAATTCCTCAGAGACTCGGTCTCGTTCCGATTCTTCGCGCTGGTATAGGGATGACAGACGGTATGAGTGACTGCCCAATAAGGAAACTCGATGTCAAGTTAACTCTGGATTAATTGATAGCTGGTCTGGAGCACTTTCCAGATGCTAGAGTTTTGCACCTTGGGCTGTTCAGAGAGAAGACTACATTACAAGTGATCGAGTGCGTACGACCATTGCATCGACCACAAAGCATAGTGGCTAACTAGTTAATGGAATCAGGTATTACTCAAAGTTGCCTGCCAACCCGAACGTAGATATGCTTTATGTTCTTGACCGTACGTTGATTTTTTCGTCGCATATCCTAGCTTTGCTGACTGTTTTCTCCATGCAATCATTAGCGATGATTGCTACCGCAAATACCATCATCGCAGCTCTCTCCACCCTAAAGGAATGGGGAGTCCCGATGTCCCACACCAAAGTGGTTTGTGTTCTGGGAAGCAAACAAGGTATTGAGCGAGTTGCACACGAGTTCCCCGAAGTTGAGGTAGGTGGATATGAGCGGCAGTAGCGGACATATAGTTGACGTGTTTGATACAGGTGTGGACCGCTGCAATGGATGCAGAGTTAACGGATGAGGGCTATATCTCGCCTGGATTGGGGGATGCAGTAAGCTCGTTCAATCTGACATGGTGCTTGCAGAATGCTGATTGTATGCCTTGGTCGGCTGAATTCTCTTTTAGGGAGATCGACTGTTCAACACGTTTCATGATTAAGAGGTCAATATTTGGTGTTTCGTGGAAAGAAGAAGCTAAGAGATGACATCAAGCATCAGGAAATTGAGGAATTGCATAGCATACGGGATCAAAGGGCATTCGACCATCAACAACTTTCCTCGACTAGCCTCAGCTTTTTTCTTTAATTCTCCTCAAGCGTACTTATACATACTTCTGGACTTTTTCCAAACTGCCCTAGTTGTCTACTGACGGCTTCTTACTATATGCAGACTTTGCCAACCTGTATTCTGCCATACTGTAACTAGCTCTTCAACTGAAACTCAATGGCAATGTGGTTATCGAAATGTAATTTGCGCTAACACTTCAAAACAGCTTTTCTTTCAAGTGCATCGCATACCGTTAGAGCTGGCTTCCATCGCGTCGTTTGTAGATAGAAGTGCAGACGAAGCTACAGTCAAAGTTGGGGAAACACTGAGCGAAAGCAATGAGCCATGAGTATAAAAGGCGGTGGCGAGCTGAGTTAAGAAGAGATGACTGATATTTCCGCATTGGCTCAGGCTGTGTCCGTGAAAGAAAACTAAGACTATCGGCCATCGTCAGTGAATTACCGTCCAGCAGCACCACGTCTTGGTCGCGCCGTCGCAAGTTCGATGATTGTTGCTGCTGTGAATTGCCGCTGCCGTCGGTCGAAACACGAAGTTAGCACAATGGTGCGATTGGATGCGTCAAAGCGTTCTTTTCGAGCACGAGTTCTAGATATTGCTTTCGCGCTTGCTTGAAACAGGCAGATTATGGTCGTCTGAATCAATCCCCAGCGATTATGTCGTTGTCGAGTCCTTGGCCCGGCAGTAGCACTGCTGTATTTGTGCGACTAAGTGGATGGCTAAGTGCTGAAATGCTGTGAGATTTGACTGGACAGGTAGCCGCGTCTTTTACTGGACCAAGCGGCGAATCTTCCCCCACGAGTCTTCTTGTGATGTTGATCATGTGCACCTAAAAATATGACGTATACAGCTAGTGCTAATTGTATGCCAGAAGACATTAATAAACCTGTGCCAGCCCTTAGCCTGGCTCTAATTCCACAGGACTAACTCGTACATCCACGTGATCCATCGGCCGGGCGCACCGAGCAGCCATCTACGTCAGCCGGACTAACACATAAAGCTGGAATATCACGAGTTCATCCGACTGCACTATCCACCTCACCGTCGGTATTCTCTATTGCCACTGCCCCACACAGCTCTCAAACGATCATATCATGACGCGTGCCAGCACTTTCCAACCAGTTCACCCGTTCAACCTAGACGACCCCAAGTCATGGGCACAGACAGCCGGAACCATGGACTGGGACACAACTCACATTTGCTTCACCAAGAGGAGTCTGCTCGATTTCCTAAAGTAGGTTAAATTTGTGCGGACAATTGACCGCAAAGGCAGTATGTTGAGCATTTATTTCTACTCTAGACAAGTGGGGGTTCCGGTTGGAACCAACTATACCGAGATCTCCAAGCTTCCCAGTATGTGAACATGACTGAATGATTTGCTCACGACCTGTAGGGTTAATAGTGCTTGCTTCATGCAGAGTATGCCACCTTCGGAAAGTTTTCGCAAGCAGCTACCAATGAAGCCGTGAAGGATCTTGTCGACGGTAGCTACCTCCTGCCTTCTTTCATTTGCTCAATTCATTGAACCGCGACCCCTTATCTTCTTAGCCGAAATCGCTGATCCCTCCACGGCTGACAAGGTTCACACGACACGTAAAGTTACCCAACCACCTGGAGGACCCACGAGCGTCACCATCTCTGGAGGTGAAATTGAGGAACAGGATGCATTGAGTTTGGCACCGCCTCGCAAGGCTGCCGGCGAGAGCAAGGAAGGACAGGACGATGAGGAGGAAGCTGGTGAGACTTTGACGCATAGTGAGAAAGCCGAGATAAGAAGCGTTAGTGTCGACGTGGACGGCGGGGAGGAGAGGTAAGTTGATTGGGAACTGCTGAATCAAAGGAGCAAGTGCTAACGCTGCACGGCACAGCAGACCAGCAGGTGCCGTTCCAGGCTTCCGACCCACGCGTAAAGTCCGAGAAGGTAGGTTTCAAGCTAGTCCTGACTAGCTTGCCGGCTGATGCCCCGAATGTTTGTGTTAGCCCCCGGTGGAAAATCCAGCATGGGGGATCTCTTGTTTGGCGGATACGAAGGGAACTGAAGGGTGTAGGGCAATCGCAGAGCGTGAAAGTTGAACCTGGGAGGCCTGGAAACACGATAACGCACAGCATCAGAGCAGAATGCTCACAGACGGTCTGAAAGACTGGCTCGAACTCAATTGAATGTCAAATCCACCCTTAGCACCATGATCAAGCAGAAGAGACGAATTCTCCATTGTCATACTTTTTTTCGATGTTGCCGTTTTAGCAGCCTTGTGTAAATCTTGATTTCTTCTTCATTCGTGCATGTACTGCACCATACTACCGCACCTTCACTTTGGGAGCAAGTACAACAACAGTGACCTCGTATGCTGCTTGCCTCTTGCTATGCTAATTCCCTTAATTCTTCCAACCACTAATCAACAAAGTCAACCGCCTCTCTCGTCTTCATCGCTTCAATTTCTTTCCGGATGGACGCCAACTCGGCAGTCGCAGCCGCAATGTTTGGTGCCTGGTTCAAGAGTTGCAGCAGATCTGTGTTCGCAATAGTCAATAACATATACTCAATGATCGCACAGATATAAAGAACTTTACCTTGCTCGGCTTCATCCAATCTACCCATTCCCTTTCTGGCCACTGCGCGCCGGTACCAGGCCTTCATGTGTGATTTGTTCAACGAGAGCGCTCTGGAACAGTCAATTTCAGCGTCTTCATAGTTTTCAATCGCATTGAATGCAGCCTAGGAGACAGAAAAACAGTCAATATTGTACGGGCAATCATACAACATCGCAGCCAAAACACATACAGCTCGATTGAGGTAGTAGACTGGGTTTTCGCTATCCAGGCAGATTGCTTGAGTATAGAATGCAACAGCTCGAGCAGGTTGGGTTTTCAGAATCGCATTACCCTTCATATGCGCGGATCAGCTTGGAAGATCGGTATATCGAGAAGCACGCTTCGACACATACCCCTTCCTTTTCCCTAACAGCCACTTCCTTTTCCCATTGCTCCATACATCGCTTCCAAGCCTTGACATCCACCTTATTGATGTCTCCGCCAGGAAGTTGATTCTCCGTGTTGTTGTCATCCGAAACGAGCCCGTTCAACTTGGCTTCCTCGTACGCGGCAGCCCTACGGCGGACATAGGGTTCGACAAGTCGACGGTAAACAGCCAAAGGATGAATTTCTGTAAGAACAGCTGAATCGTCTGCATAGTCGTCAAAGTCGAATGGTGAGAGGTAGGATGCTGTTGCATGAAGAAGCTACCGAGGACAGAAAGTTACAGGTACGCCCTCATCAAGTCCAATGTTTTCTGGCAGAGAACTCACCTTGACGAGATGCCTAAACGTCAAGATAACAGCCATATTCCTGCTACTAGCGCTCTCATCTGTCCACGATTTAGGCAGTTGCGACCCATTCAGCCTCGTCCTCATTTCCTGGTGCTGTTTCTCTCTCTCCCTTTGCTGCAATGACTTTTCCACTGATGCTGCGGGCGGTGGCGGTGGTGTTGGCACTGGTTTCACCGCAACCGTTAATTTCTGCTGACCACCTTTTATTTTGCCACCCTTCATCTTGCGTCCCTGAATGATTTTGACCTGCTGTTTCTGTGCTGGTGGAGCCTGCGGTTGTTCAGCCGCAGATGTGGAGAGTGATATATCCTGATGGGTGGGCGAGGGAGGTGTGACGAGCTCCTCTGGTGGAATGAATTCTTCTTCATCGCCATAACGGAGGATTACATCCGGGGAAGCCATGTAGTGCAAGCGAGTCCTCAAGTGTTCCTCGACGAGCAGGATATCCGACATTTCTGGATGTCTAATTTGTAGTGGCGATGGCCGTTTGGGTCCAGCTGATGGATGAGAGGTATATTGTACGTGCGAGTAAGGAACTGACGATGTCTGCGCATACTCCTGTTGCTGCTGTTGTTGATATCCCATCGACTGATAGTGCTGCTGTTGCTGTTGCTGATGATCCATTCCGTTCTGAGACATGGACATACCGTCATACATGCCCTGCTGTCCATCGTGCAGCTCATACTCTCCGTTAAACTCTGCATCCTCATCAATCAACCCGTCATTTCCATGATAATCCTCCATGTGGCCGTCCACGCCGTTCTCATGATTCGGCGGATACTCTGAAGGCTCAGGTCCAGCGCCCGCTTGAACGAGGGTCCCCTGCCCAGCGTCAACATCATAGGGTACATCTACCGAGGGCGGAGGTGGCGGCATAGATGTCGTCATTCCCATCCCGTTGACATTTGCTGTGGGTGAGCCGGTCAACCCGTCCATCATAGCACTCGGTGGCGGCATGGGTGGGGGCACTACTTCTCTTCTACCGCGGAAATACAGCAATTCATGGAAGCATGTTCTGCACGCCGTCAGATCGCACATGCACGGCCCGTGATCGTCGCCGTTTCGACCATGTAGAAGAGCAAGGTCGTAAAAACAGATACCGTTGCCGTATCCTGTGCGCGCTGGATCCCAAAGATGACGTTGATGTGGATGTTGTATCGGAGCGGTTGATGAGGGACGCTGATATGACGAGGAGAGTTGAGGAAGAAGCGGTGGTGGAACTGCATCGCTTTGCTGCTGTTGTTGTTGTGGTTGTTGTTGCTGCTGCTGCTGCTGCTGCTGCTGCTGGCCTGACGCAGGGGTCGAATTGTACGAGGCTTCAGAGGGATTTTGATTTGATTGGGATAGAGGTGATGGTGGCGGATACGGCGCTCCAAACGCCTGTTGAGCATAGTAGCTACCATTGGTGCCGGAGAATGGTGGCGTGGCGGTACCCTCAGTGCCTGTTCCGTCAATGTGGTTCCCCGCTACGCCAGCGGCCGATAATCTGCTACTCGCTCTGCCATCGCCTACAGCTGCCCCTCCGCCACTTCCGCTACTCATTGTTCCAGGAACGAGACCCGCCAGCAAGTTTCCGATATCCACTCCGCGACGTGAGCCTTGCTCATCCGCCATTCGTTTCTCGTGTTCTTCACGCAACAGAAGGCGAAATTGCTGAGCGAGGAGAGAATCCATATGTGGTCCGCCGTAGATGATGGATCGGCGGAGGAACGTCGGTGTGGAGCCGGAGAGGATGAATCCGATAATAAGAGCTGGAATGGAGACGGTGTAGGTGTAGTGAAATGCCTCGACCCTACACGCTGTGTCAACGCTCATTCTGGTGAAGTACTTCAACTCGACACAGACTCACCAGCACCGCTCTATCCAAGCGTCGTATTCTTTACTTATCAGATCGCCAAGATCGACCATGAAATCATCCATCTCGACATCCGTCAATCCTAACCCGCGATCCTCACGATGCTCGTGGCCGATCTCTCCCCACTTTCTCTCATGCGGGCAGCGTCCCGGTGCTCCTAATCCATCATCGAAATACAGCTGCTCCTGGTGGACGACAAGTGGGGGAATGCACGGAAGTCGAGGCAGAGAGACTGGCAAAGGCGGCGCGACATTGGGGATAGAAGAAGTAACAGTGGTATGCGAGGGAGGATGTGTCGCATAGAAGGACTGCTGGGCTTGCAGGTACTTGTTGGACGGGTCGTCGAGGACGACGAGCGTTGGTCCAAGTCCGAGTCCGTGTGCGGAGGAGGATGGCGCCGTTGGTGGCGCAAGGAACCCGGGGCCTTCCGGGTTAATGTCTGTGCTAGGGACGGCCGGGTAGGAGCTTCCTGAGCCGTCACCTGGGTGGGAACCCATCATGCTGTGAGTTGTGGCGAAACCGGGCAGGGAGCAGCGAATCTGGAGTTGAGGTATAGAGAATGTTGAGTACTCCTCCCCACTGACGCGCTTTCTCACGCTGACCCGAGAAATTCTTGTTGCCGGCCGCCGGTTGGCTTCCGGCGCGTTGTGCGAGGTCAATTGAGATCTAATCTACTTTTTGGGTACAAGTACACAAATAGATTATAGACCGGTGGCTTTGCCCTTCTTCCGGCCGCCGCGAGGTCAGTGGGAATGTGGGATGTTACAATGTTGATGTTCGGCAACGCACAGCGACGTTTGAGATACCACCGGTCGTCAATAGAACACATCAGCTAGAGGTTTGCGCGCACTATAGCTTACTCTGGAGGGCGAAACCATGGGGAAGTTCTAAAACATGACACTATCTTTTAGCACCAGCGATACAAAAGCACAAATATGCACACAGCCTTTGGCACCCGTAAGCGGGAAGCACCCCGGGCCAAAATTGTGCCAAGTGCGACATCACCACATCATCCCTTGCCAATTCTCAAAAAGGCTTCATTAAAAGTACCAAAAATGACACCCCCTTCACTTACGAGTATGAGTGTGACCGGGGGCACGGTAGATTCTGGCTCAACATCGCTTGACCGAGTAGAGTATAGAGTAGAGGGCAGACTTTGTATCGTCAATCATCTTTGCCACGTCCCTCCCTCTCCAACATGGCCACCGCTCAGGCAACCCGTACAAATCAAGCGATTTCGCTTAAAGGGTCAACCAAGATCGTCACAGAGTTTTTCGAGTACTCTGTCAACAGCATCCTCTACCAGCGCAATGTTTATCCTGCAGATGACTTTCGGTAAGTGGTTCGTTCTCGGTAGAACATAATATACCTCTTACTCCGTTCTCCCCAGAATGGTTAAAAAGTATGGTCTGCCCATGTTGATCACCTCGGATGAGAGCCTGAAGGAGTACCTCGGAACGATTCTCAAACAAGTACACGGTTCGTTGAGTCGTCCGATACTCGTCGACAACATTCGCTAATCATTTCCCTCTTAGAATGGCTTATGACCGATACGATCAACCGCCTGGTACTCGCCATCACTTCTAAAGAAACACTCGAAACACTTGAACGCTGGCAATTCGATATCATCCGTGAAGACGACGAGTCGTCGGGCGTCTCTTCCAGCACAGTCCCCGCAGGGACGACAATCAATGGCATCCAAAAAGACAAGCCGAAGAAGGAAAAGACGGAAAAAGAAGTTCAATCTGAGATCAGAGAGATCATGAAGCAGATCACGGCGAGTGTTACGTTCTTGCCGACACTGGAAGAGGAATGTGAGTGTCATCACCCTACCACCGCAAGTGTTCGCTGATAATTACCCCCATTTTATTCCAGGCTCTTTCACGCTCTTAGCATATACATCGACATCCGATCCACTTCCCTTACCAGAGAAATGGAACGACGCAGACCCGCACCTGATCGACAAGGGAAAGGTAGAACAGGTCAGGCTGAGGAGTTTCAGCACCAACGTGCACAAGATGGAGGTCCGTATCCTCGTCCTCTTCCAAGTGGAAAGTACAGAGCTAACGTGTGTAACACGTACCAGGCAATGGTTGCGTACAAAATCTCTGAATAGGCAGTTTTCACTGCTGCACTTGCATTCTTAGTCCATCAATACATCTCATCCGTTGTAGTCCAGTCTCCAATCAACCTACCACCGTCACCTATCCGTGTATCTGCATTATATCACCGGTATCTTAACTACATGCCCAATAGAGTCTCCAGCATATCTTTGATATAGCGTGCCAACATCGCACTTACGAGTGAATCTCTTAACTCTGCTTCCAGTCGAGAGTCCGCTTCGTCCAACGTCTCCTGATAGATCTCTGGATCCTTTCTGGCCAACAGCAGACCAGAACAGTCCCTTACGAAAGCGCGGGTCTTTGCATTGGTAGCTTTTTCGTCAATGGCATCACACCCTTCGTGGCGTTTTGAGCCTTGCTGAAACATCTGAAGAGGCACTAGAAACAAAGCAGTTTGTATATATACACGCCGGTACCATACTTACAGCAACATTCTGAATATACAGCTCTATGACACCACAGTGCACTCGCCGATCTACGTAGGGAGCCAAAATTCTGTCGCTGGTGTTTGACATCACACTTGCGCTCTTCATCAAATCGTCCACAAGGTGATAGCAGCCGTGGCTACATTCGAGAGGCATCAGAAAGCGCAGACCGAGAGTCAGATGCAAAGGCTCATTTTTATTCGCATATGCTGTGTTCATCTGACAAGCGTCAATCCTATATAGTTTCACTATTACGACCTGCTCCCCTTACACTCGGCTCATCCACGTCCATTCGATCATCACCTCCGGCCTCATCTCGCTCTACCTCATTTTTCAACCCACTTGATCCCGCACCGGTCTTCCCCTTTCGCTGCCGGAGATTGTCAGTACCTTCCGAGCTGATACCGCGGGTCGTAGTGGGCGACATAGACGCTGTTGGCGTGGTGGGTGTACTTGGCTGAATCGTTGACTCGCGTCGGGAGTTGGGGGAGGGGTTGAAGTATCCGCATCGCGGACATATCCATTCTAATAAGGATGGATCAGGTTAATATACGACTCTCATCCCACGTGTGAAAATACTTACTCATGTTTGCCCATTCTTCTTTACCACCTACCAGCCCATTATGCCTGAAACATCCTCCACAAACCAACGCATACTTTGTCAGGCTCGCTTGCGCTAACGTACAGTATGAACATTAGCGGTGGCTTAAATTGACCAAAGGCACAAGAACGACGCACATGGATCTTCCCCCATCAACTTATCAGCCAGGTGATCTATTGAGGAGAGCATCAGCTTGAGGGCCGACAGGACTAATGACTCCAGATGCACTCACCATACCACTTCTTCGTGGGAGTCGGCAAGACAGGCTGCATACTCTGATTCATTGATTGTTGCTGAAGCAACTGCATCTGAGCTTGAGCTTGCGGCTCAACAGGCGAACCTCCTGGCCCTTGGGGAGACGAAGACACTGCTATCATGACACATAGACGGTCAGCTTCAAAGATGATAGAACATAATAGCAACCGAAGTCTTACCGCCAAGAGGTGCCAGCCGAGTCGTACCGTTAACGTTGGCTTTCCCTGGTCCACCACGCCGTGAAGCGGGGGTGGGCGTTCCTGGGGTTCCGCGCCGAGAAGAAGTTGACGAAACGCCGGGAGACGAACGAGCCTGACCATATCCAGGGCTTTAGCGGCATCTTTTTCGATGTGTAAGGAGAAAAACTTACAAGTTCGTCGTACTTTTCTAGCAGATCTCGCGTCGAATAATAGTTTGTGGCTTTTTTGATCTCTTCGATCTTGTCGTGTTGAGACTTGAGCAAGTCTCTGAGATGGGATTCTACAACGGTGCACGGAATGTAAGGGATAGTTCACGAGGATAATAGAGTCTTCGCCTCGACGTACCTTCTTTTATTCTTCGACTGGAGAAGAAGAAACCATTCAATCGGTTCAGGCCAAGAAGGCTGAAAGGCACATGTCAGAAGCTGTAGTCAAAATACCGGTAATAACATTACTCACCCAACAGGTCCCAGAACCACGACAGTCAACCCCGCAGCTTGTGCCAGAATGTCATCCGCAAACAGCCCGACCAACCCCCACGGAAGCTTCTGAAAGTACCATAATCCGCACCATACCAGCCACAGAATCACTCCATAGAGGTTGATGAGAAGCGAAGCACGGCGTTGTCGAAGCCGGATTTCGGAAAGATGTTGTTTTGCTTCAGTGATCTCGGAGGACAGACGTGACAGAACTGTTTCGTAGTCCGTAGCGACCGGCTGAAAAGCAGCATGAAGGAAGAGTCAGGCATTAGGGCCGGAAGGTGTTCCTGCCATACTCACCTTTTTGCCCCACGCGAACGGATTGAGCCATGATAGAGCGCCCATGATTGCAGCTCTTGCCGCCCGCTTTTGCGCAGTTTCAGAAGGCTATGAAGCAGGGTAGGGGCTGTACCGGGAGGCTCACGACTAGGCTACGTGACGATGGTACGGTGGTGGAAGCGCGAACATCAACTCGACTGATGATCCACGTTCAGGGATGACGTTTGACTGTGGGTCACGTGAGTGGGACGCCGACGTTCCTGGAGTCAACAAGAGGACCTCTATGCACCTTGCAGCCCAGTAATATCGCCGCCATCCAAGCCTCGCACGACCGACTATGATGGCCGAAACGCCATGCAGGGGAACAATAGGCAAAGGAATGCTGGCGGAAAGGAGTGATTGATGGATTGATGGATGCGTGATGAAACGCGGCCTATAGAAAGAGGGCTCGTCTCGTTGCGGGCCCGAATGCTCGCCATCCCACCCGATACGCAACATGCCGCTGTTCGGCCCGAAACACCAGCACACGCTTACCACCCGGGACATCTCCGCTCCGTGAGTCCCGGACTATGCACGGCCCGGCCCGACGCTGATGTCCCCCATCTAGTCTGCCCGTCCAGCAAGCTCCCTCTCCCTTCAGCTCCCCGACGGGACCGCCCATTGTCCCGACTGCCACTCCGACGACGGCCTCCAACGATCCGCCGCCCCTGCCGGTCTTCATCGACTACGCAAGGTATACGTTTGCACCCACATCTGTCCCGAGTGGCCCTGTGGACAGAGATCGGGAGGACGATAGGTACGGATGCATGAAGGGTGTGGGAAAGGGCGTGCGATTGGGGCTGAAGGATGTAGGAGACGTCGTTAGGGATGTGGCGGGCCAGATGAACGATAGGGGTGAGTTGGCGCAACAGTTCGTTTTGGCGTTTCAACTTGTGGGGAGTGAGAACCAGTGGTTGCATCGGGTTTCAGTTTGGCCCGGCTGTTGAATCCCGGCAGCAGTAGTCGCTGTGATCGTGTACGCCACTTCCCGTGCCGCGTATATGCAGTGAACGGCAGGTACATGGCCAACTTCTTGTCGTTCCTGGCTTTCCCCAAGCTGTCCTCGGCAGTATTATCGATGCACGTAAAGTATACTCAGTGATCCAAGGCTGGGTTTCTTGGCAGTCGGGGCAAGAAAGAGCTGATGCTATGCATATAGAATCACCGTTGAGGTTTTGAGTTTTGATTCAGAGAAGGGGATCTCATCGCGATGCCGAGGGGGTTTGCCCGGACGGATACGCATGCGTGTATTGCGGGACGCTTCGTTTGGCATCATTTCCTCCTTTCCACACGCTAGACATTTCGATGATTTGTCGCGTTTCTGCTTGGGAAATCCCAATGTGACTACATCTGATACGACCGCCTTTGTCCCTTCCCCTCACAGGTCTGGCCACCCCGCTCCTTTTCTCCAACCAAGCACTTGGCCTATCGCCGGCCAAGATCTGCCTCTTCATCCAGTCCTACATCGGAACTCTTCCACTGCGCCCAGCCTCCACACAATCCATAACCGCCTACCGCCAGAACCTGCAGCTCTGCCAGCCGTATGAACTCGCTTGGTTCCTTCGCTGGGCCCTCGGACGTGTTGTCCGTCTTGTAAGGGAAGAACACTCGGGATCTGGCGTTGCAAGGGGCAAAGTTGTTGATGTGAGGGAGAGGGAAGTCCGAGGACTGGTAGACTGGGCGGATTACGAGATCTGGAGGGGGAAAGAGCGAGGTAAGTCATGTGGTCGCGGCGGGATTCCGAGAGGTACCAACCTGGTCACTTTCTCTCGCAGCGAAAAATTACCCGGAAACATTTGTCCATTCCTTCTTCACCGCCTTCCCACCGGAACTGTGCTCTCTCCTTCAAGCGTTATTCACCCTACTTTCTCGTCTCACTACCTACTTCCATATTTCCGGCCTTACCCCTGTCACTCTTTCATCGCTGTTCGGGCCCCTGTTATTCGGGCTCGAAGACTCATCCTTCGTCGAGACTCACGCCGCATACATTCGGGCGGCAGGCGCAACCGAACATTTGCTTCTCGCCTTCATCAGGTCGCAAGCGGCGGCTCACGATCGCTTGAAAGGTGACTTTCCACGCACCCTTCGTGAATGGATACATGGCTACCCAACTGCCCCTGGAATCATTATTAGCGACAGAGAGCTTGATCTTGGGCTGCCAAGAAAGGGCGTACGGACAGTTCGCGTGCATTCAATGCAGCGAAACGTTAGGAGCTATTCAAAGGATCTGATTAGGTCGCATGTAGACTGGATCGCTGGATATGAGGCGCAGCTCGGCAAGAAATGGAGCGCGTGGCAAAACGTTATTGGAGCGAATGTAACGCAAGATCCCAACCTGTGGCCCAATGTGACGGAAACGCATCGATTACGCCTTCGACTCAAATCTGCCACAATAGCCCAGCCAGCTCGAACGTCTCCAAAGTGCAAGGCCGATCTATCGAATGACTCGGTCGACAGCACTGTTAATGACAATGCATCTACGGGTGAAGACGAATGGGGCCTGTTCGAGGATTTCGGGTTCGAGGGAAGCGAACAATTCAGGGAAAGACTACGCTTCGACTTGAACGAAGGTGCGAAACAGGTGAGTTAAAGAGTTTATTGCCGTCTCGCATGTTTCTGAGCGTCTACTTTCTGTTTTATAGCAAGTCATTTCGAAACGCATGACCATGACTTGGGCCGATTTTGCCTCTCCCTCGGGCGGATTTGATCGTGTGCCTGCCGCCTTGGCTGACTCGCTCGCCATCACCCAACCGCTTGTTCAAGAGCACCTACGCCACTGGCCAACGGAACGGGAAGAATTACGCAAAAAACTTCGCAAAGGACACAAAGAATTGCCGTCTTTTGACGCGTATGATTATCGCTTTCGAGTGCCGGACGAAGAGAAGGAGAGTCAAGGGGCGATGTGGATCGAGGAGCCGTTTCTTGACGTTTGGGCGGATCTCTTGCTCAGCGGCGGATGGACGGAGACTAACGAATTGACATACAGACCTGCGAATTGGGCGATCGTGAGTAACGGACATCCGCGCAAGTACATGTCGCCTACATGCAGCTGCGTTTTATACAGCTCGAATATCAGAAAAAGCTCGCGACAGGCTCAGAGACCGAGAGTGCATCGGCAGTATTCGTCTTCCAAGAGTTCCTTCCACTGCAATATCAAGACGCGTTGCAACACCCGAAAAGCAAGAGGCTTGGCGTCTTCAAACGATTTCCTCGACACAGCGACCCTGCCGATCACACGGTCAAGCAGAGCCCTAGCGACGGAAAAGAAGCAGTGTTTGATGCTCAACTTCGCAAGGGCAACTACACAAAAGTTGTCACTCTGTCGAAGCCCACCAGCCCCTCCTCCGTTGGTTCGTCACCGCCCGTCACCCCACAAACCCCAGAAAGACATCGCCAATACCGCTCCTTCGACGTTCGAGTCTCGCCTTCTGGTAGTAGTCCTTCAAACAAGCACGCTTCTGTTAGCTTTCTTGACCGCTTGAACAAGGCCTCTCCGAAACGCGCTGCTATTCAGCGTCGAGAGCTATATAACTGCACAAGTTCCCAGGTACGAACGTTGGTGGCGGACTCCGGTGACTTCTCCCCGTATCCGACAAACGGTGCCGGTTCTACGGAGTTACGTGACAGTGACAGGAATATGTGGATCGGTAGGAGCGATATCTTTCCTTCTGTCAATGATTTCACGCTGATATACCGTTCTAACAGGTGTCCTTGCCGCAAATGGCGCAAGGGCAATGACCGTACAAACCTCCCCCGCAGTGACAAAGAATGCCTCGCATCTGTCAATCCCAGGGTTCAGTGTAGTATCGAGGTCCGCGCTCATGACCAACCTTGACTCATCAAATCCCCAGACACCAACAAAGCCAGCCATTACCCGGTACGGGAGTCTCGTTCATTACCAGTCCATGCTGCCTGCCGGAGTGTTTCGGTCGCTTTCGGATACCGAATCGCCTTCCCCGCCCCTCTCGTATGAAAACTCTACGAAGCCGTCTTCTGGCACTTTACCACGATCCGGTACAGTCGAGCGCGAACTCACTGAAATTGGTCTAGATGCAATCCGCCTGGCGCGTCCTGTTCGAGTTGCCGATCAGGTCTTACATCACGGTGGCAAGTCGATACATTCTATGACAGCATATGTCGACAGCGGTTCTGCTCGATCCATTGAAAACTTGGAAAACGACACTGCGCCTATTGACTCCACTACCATTGTCACCTCTACCCGATCTTTCGCTCAAAGTGCCCATGTGCACCTAGAGAGACCATTGCCTCTCCCGCCCACGGACGGACCGCTGTCGGTGCAGCGTGACACCGTTTTTAGCGTGATCGATGGCTATGCGGCTAATGGAGGTGATACGGTCAGTAGCCTAGACAGTCATGATCTTAGATGGGGCCGCGAAGCAAGCAGTGAGATACTCAACACTATACCGCTGCCAGTCACATACGATTCGTCCTGTCCATCGGCTTCGCCTAATAGCAGATGTTCTGTGAACAGCAACGTAGATAGTGACGCCATCTATATCAGCAACGATCACAGGGACTCTCCATCGCCGAGTGATTTTGAGGAAGAGGATTGTGACGCTGTTGCTGTTGGCTTGGATTCGGATGATTGCGAGAGCGGATTGGGTAGCGGGGAGTTCGAGCCGCCCAATCTGGCAACCATTGAAGCCATCGCGCGACGACCCAGTCCCGGTCGGTATGGGCATGGCATTCCGTTAGAATTTGGTAAGTCTTATGTATATACTTTCAAGAAATATTGGTTGACCGTATCCCATTTCGGTAGTTTACGAAGAACGGGAGTCAGTTAGTGGCGATAGTGATGGCCATGACAACCAACATCAATGCCACGGTTCATAGCAGGTACTCGGACCGGGCATTTTCGATGATAGTTGTCTTGTCCAAAAGACAGGTTTATGGATAGATTTGAATTTACAAAAAGATAAAAGATAAACGGCACTGTCAAACGTATATACATGCTAGGCTGCCCAT
>JABRPJ010000162.1:0-20897 GCA_013461525.1 Naganishia randhawae
CGTCAGTGTGCTTCGCCCGGGCAGAGTTCGCAGCTGCAGACAGCAGACAGCAGACAGCAGACAGCAGACAGCAGACAGCAGACAGCAGACAGCAGACAGCGGAGAGCAGACGCGCCGCAGCAAAATTCAATCTTCATGTTTCAACGGATCAGGCGCACAATCGCCCAACCATCATCTACGCTTCATCCTTTGGAATATCCAACGTCCTTTCAGTTGAAGTCCTGCGATGGATGACGAAGGTCAAGCCTCTCCTTTTGCTGGATGATTCTGCTTTTGGACACTTTATATAACTTCGTTCCGGGTAACAGAAGCCTTTCCGTACCCTGAACGTCAAAAGGCCTCTTTCCGCTGTATCGCATTTGGTGCAACACCGAACTATCATTAAGGTCTTTTCCCCCTGTATCCCCGCTTTGGTAACAGTCCCGCTCTCTCTAAATCGTAACCGCTAGCTCCTCAGGAACATCCGAAAGTATGCGTTGTAAAGTGAGGCCTATCACCCCCCCCCCCCTTTTTCCTTGGAAGTGCGAGTTTGACCGTCCGTCTTGTCCCCTTCGTGCATCAGCTTTGTCAGTATGCTTTAAGAGCCGGAACCAAGGAGGAGATGCACCCTGCCGTGAGTTCTTTAGCCAGGAAAGGATGTTCCCCCTTTGACAGAGGGCTGTCGTAGTGTGCGAAGTTCGCTTGTCCGGGGTGCATCACTAACCCTAAACGTCCAGTCTACAACATCGTGAACCTACGCAATCCCCACGGATACCTCTGTGATCCCTGTGACTTGGACACGAATGGTATCTCTTCGATAAGAGTAGTGACGAGGGGAATTCTTCCTGGCGTAAGTCCCCTACATTCGCAGAAAAACGGAGTCGCGCTGAGATACCTGACATCGATCCTGACAACCGACGGGTAGGCGCGACTGAAACTGGACCGCTCCAACACCAGCCCTGCCGAACTAACCGCGAAGAAGTAACCCGTGCAGCATCCAGTTCCATCGCTTGCCTTTACCTCTGTTGCGATGGATGTCACGACGTGGCCTTTTCCTTGTGAAGATTATACGATAGAGACTGTAATCCAATGACAGATGTAGTATACTTAATGCATGCTTTCCTATTGATACATATGGGGTTCCCACTCTAGACATTCCTGTCTATCAAACCTGATATACCGAGACAATAACTGAAAACACCAAATCTTGAGCACGTGGCTTCTATCACAAGTCGGCCTCCTTGATAGCCAGAGTAGGTTCACCTGCAACCGGGTGATTTCCAGACGATGGACCCTGATTTTGAGTTTCCTCCTTCTTCTTGTCGAGCTTGCTCTCAATATACTTATCCATCTCATCGGCCGTCTGGAATGGTCGTCGACCGAGCACTACGATAAGGAAGGATTTAGGCCCTGCCCGATATAGGACGTTACAGCATACTTCAACTTACGATTTCGCATGTCCTCTCGCGTAATGACTTCCTTCTCGAGCAAAAGCTTCGCTACCTTTTCGACCTCTGCCTTTCGATCTGTCAAGAGTTTCAATGTCCTTGCGTGGGCATCGGTGACCATCTTCCTGACGGCCTTGTCGAGCGCCTGGGCCGTAGCCTCGCTGAACGGCTTTTGGAAACTCTCTCCTTGTTGCTCCCGTCCGCCATAAGAAATCGGACCGATCTCTGGGTCCATACCGTAGTTGGCGCACACTTCGAATGCCATCTTTGTGATTTTCTGTAAATCGTCCTGGGCACCGGTCGTGATCTTGCCAAAGAAGATTTCCTCGGAACATCGCCCGCCCAAGGTCATGCACATTCGATCCTGAAGCTGTTCAGTAGTGAAGAGGAATCGTTCTTTAGGCAGGTACTGTGCGTAACCAAGGGCGCCGACACCTCGGGGGATGATGGAGACCTTGAGCAAAGGGTCTGCATGCTCGAGGAACCAACCACAAACAGCATGACCTGCTTCATGGTACGCCACTGTCGTCTTCTCATCTGGTGCAAGTACTCGAGACTTTCGTTCCAAACCGGCGATAACTCGTTCAATCGCACCGTCAAAGTCGTCTTCGGTAACAGATTCTCCACCCCTTCGAGCGGCTCGCAGTGCAGCCTCGTTACATACGTTGGCGATATCGGCTCCTGAGAACCCAGGGGTAAGCAGGGCAAGTTTCTCTTCCAACATATGGGAGTCAAGCTTCTTGTCGAGAGTTAGAGGGCCCAGGTGGACCGCAAAGATTTGCTTTCGACCACCGATATCAGGCTTGTCGATGGCGATGTGCCGATCGAATCGCCCAGGTCGCATCAAAGCCGGATCGAGGACATCGGGTCTGTTAGTACCGGCTAGTACGACAACGTGCTCCTTTGTACCGAAACCGTCCATCTCGACAAGCAGCTGGTTCAGTGTCGATTCTCGTTCATCGTTGCCACCGAAGCCTCCACCCTTGCCTCGAGTCTTACCGATCGCATCAATCTCGTCAACAAAGATGATGCAAGGCGCATGCTTCTTGGCGTTGGCGAACAGATCTCTGACTCGAGAAGGACCAACACCGACGAACATTTCGACGAATTCGGAACCAGAGACAGAGAGGAAGGGAACTTGCGCTTCACCAGCTGTGGCCTTTGCAAGCAGGGTTTTACCTGTACCAGGAGGTCCCGACAGGATAGCTCCACGAGGAATCTTGGCACCGAGTTTCTCGTACTTTAGAGGATCCTTGAGGAATTTCACGAATTCTTGAATTTCCTGTAGAAAGCAAGAACCATGGTGAATACTGGATAAATCACAGAGAAAGGGTGAGTTACCTACCTCTTTGGCTTCATCCATACCAGCCACATCCTTGAACCGGACCGCAACTTCCTCTTCCTTGTTAAACATCTTCGCCTTGCTCTTTCCAACACCAAAGATGCCGCCACTGCCGCCACCGGCACCCTGTGCACCTCGTCTAGCCATATACAAGATCAAACCTGCGATCAACAACGTCGGTGCAAAGTGCAAAATCGTTTGAGCGGTAGAAATTTCCTCTCGGTAAGAAACGGGAAGTCGTTCGGCTGGCGGGATACCCAATTCATCCTGCGTCTGGAGTAAGAGCGATTCAAACGCCTCTACTGAGCCAATAGTGAATACGTAAGGCGCCGGTCCATGAGCAGGCGAAGGGAGTGACGGCGATCCGGTGCTGTTTGGTGACATGCCGCCACTATTGGGGATAGGGGCATGCAAGTGAACGCGAACCTTTGTACGATTCACGACTTCAAGCGATGAAACGAGACCCTTGGCGAGTAGTGAATTTCGGCTAGAAAAAGTCATCACGGTAAGGCTTTGTATAGTGTCTTGAGCGGGATAGAAGACTTACAATTCCTGCCAGGTAATTTCTCGGGTTGTCGAGGGACCGCCGGGAGCTGTGATGGTGTACAGAGCATATGATCTAATGACGCGAGATGCGTTAGCAAAAAAGAATCGCTGCGAGGGGTGATAAGGTCACCTACCCGATGATCGCCCACATGAGCTGGTTCGGTGTAAGACCAAAGCCTCCTCCAGGCAATCCGCCGCCAGGACCACCACTTCCACCTCCACCTCCGCCACCGAACGCTACTTTGGAACCTTGTCCGGTGCTTTCGCTTAGCTTCTTCCTCCTTTCCTTGAATGATGGACCTTCCTCGCTTTCACCTTCTCCCGGTAGACCTACGTCAGGCCGTTTCCCAGGGAATGGTTCCGAAGGGCTTTCAGTGCCCGGCAACGTGGGTGGACGGAGGTCAGGCCCCGCCGGTGCTCCAGGACCTGTACCAGCCGGAGTAGGGGCGGGATCGCCAAAGAGGCCCTCTAGGCCCGTCGGCTTCTGGCCCGGATGGGGTTTGCCTGCGGAGGCAGGCTTTGCGTTCTCTTGCTGAGTAGCATAACTGCGTATTATCGATGATGATGATGGCGGGAATCGGGCTCGTGAGTGGGAGACGAGACGCGATCGGGTTGACGGTGCGAGCGACCGCAGCAGTGATATATGGCGCATCGACATGGTGAAGAGTCTACTCGACTCGATGTGGATGTGGGGGTATCCGGTGGCAGAGAACGAGTGGGAGCGATGTGTATATACGGAAACGCAAGCGGTCGGGAGCCAGATTCGCCTCTCTCTGCGTCCACGATACGATGGCTCACGGGCGAACTGAAAGACAATCTCTGTGCGATCGGCCCAATTTCTCGGTCAGCCGGGGCGCGCTTGCGTGTTCTTCCGATGCCCAGAGTGGGGCCTTGACTTTGGCGGCGGTTGATGAATTCATGTGACGCCCCTCTTATTGCGTCATTGACCAGATTGCTTGTGGAAGGCAACCAACTTGTATATCGGTCGATGCATTCGCGCTGGCCCTATCGACATCCTCGCTCCCAAGACCCTCTCGTCGCCGTACGCTGTGTGCCCCAACCCCATGTCGTCGTTCCCCCAAGTCAGTGGTTTCAGCTCAATTTGCCTTTTCGTTCCAGACTGAACACTCTGCTTCCAAAACTCGTAGTACTACAAGCTACTTGTGAGTTGGCAGCCCCATACCTCCTGCCGACAAGACTGACTGACTCCAATCGATGAATAGAATATTCCCAACAATGCTACGCAAGACCAAGTCAGGCAAGCGTACAAGAAGGAGTGTAAGTAAACCTTTCCGTCGTATTGCTTGCCATCCTCCGCTCTACCTTACCTGCCTCGATTGAATTGATTATTGGACCCCTAATCAGCATTGAGAACCCACCCCGATCGACTTCCGGCGGGAGCTACACCATCGCAGAAGAGAGCAGCTACAGAAAAGTTCCAAGCGGTGCGTCAACCTTGCATGTGTCAATCTCGACTGTCTTCCACTGACAACCATTCTTCCATTATTTCAGGTCGCGGATGCATACTACGTGTTGTCCGATCCCAGCCGTCGTAAAGAATACGACCAGCTGTACGGCTCTCGATCCTCTCAACGTTCGTACGGCTTTGGCACATCGGGAACCGGGAACAAGGCCAACGGTGGCGGCTTCCCCGGTGGATTCTCCTCCGCAAACGGTCATGCCGGGCGGCATCAACACCCGTACAGTACTCCGCAGGATGCTCATGATGAAGAGGAAGACGAGTATGATGAAGACGAAGACGAGTATGATGAATCATCCCAGCATGAAGCATCGGGCAATTTCTTCAAGACGTTTGCAAGCATGTTCGGCAACGCTGCAGGGTTTGGCGGTGGAGGCGCATCATCACACGGACCCAGTGAAAAGGAGGATGAGCAAGACCCGTTACATGGCGGCAGACCAGATGCAAACGGTATTTTCGGTGACGTGTTTGAAGACATGTGAGTCCTCCCTGCTGCTACCCCTCCCCGGCACACGCTTTCTAGGGTGATCTCTGCCGCTAACCCTGCAACTGTCGTATAGGCTCGCCCCAGAGGTCGCGAATGTGCGTCCGTTCTGGTCCTACGTGGGAGGTGCTGCCGGTGGGGTTATAGGTTACATCGTGGGCAATGCGCCTGGTGCAGTTGCTGGGGGTGAGTACTTCGAATCCGAACTGACTCGTCTTGAAGCGTGAGTCATCTGCTAAGATGACCATTATCCTCGCTTGTAATTTCGTTCTCTAGGCTTAGCTGGTAACAGGCTCGGAGCGATAAGAGACGCTAAGGGGAAGAGCGTGGCTCAGGTGTTCTCAAATCTGGGCGCAAGCCAAAAGGCAGAGGTACGTGGCTGCGTTGTAACGAAACAAGTATATGCCTTACTAATGGACTTGACGTCATTCTCTCTATTTTCTCCTCATGCCCGTTTGAACACGAAGATCTTGCGTGCTCTCGCATTCAAAGTCCTCGGGTCAATGTCATGAGCCATTGCGCAGTAGATGACTAACATCGACCTGTATCTGCGGAGTTGCTCGAAGGATAATACGGTCTGAGGAACAGACGAGTTGATACTGCCTGTAGTAATATTCTAGGAGACGAGTTGTAGCCATGTGGCACTGGGCCGTGGTACCACGGTAATACATGTAACGCATACAATATATGATATTATAGAGCAAGTCTACAAATCCCGGTAGGGTACATCACGTGGCTCATGGCTCAGAGACAGCGGTTAATCTATGATGAGGTGCCGTTTTATTGGGGTTGTACCATTTAGTAGCTGTTCTATCTGACATGTCTGACGACGCCTACGCAGCTGCCTATGCTATCTACTACTGTATTCGGACCTTGGTGAGAAGTCGATTGCATGGGGGGCACTTTCTGTCCAGCTTTTTGGCTAGCGCGCCCATTGGGTTGACCGTCGACTCTCGGTGCCGCTGCAACGGTTTCAAGTCGAGCCATACCTTGATCCATTGCTTTCCCGCAGTCTGTCCTGCACGACCCATACGTCTCTTACGCTCTACGTTGAAAATGGCCGGCGCAGGTCAGTCTTCAGATCGGTCGCGCGAATGATTCAGCGGTCTCACAAAATACTGAAACCCCGCACCTCGCTCCCGTTCCGCTTTCCACCGGTTCGTCTATCTACCCTCTCTAGGTTTCCACCCCCACCCTCCTTCTTTCGGACACAGATTCCTTGCAAAGGGTCTTGGTGCTGGCATGTGGTTTTTCATGTTCTACCGGGCAAGGTGAGCAGATAGTCAGTGAAGCATGCCCGATCGTTAGCTGACTGTATGTGTAATTTCTGGAAAAAATAGACAAGACGGCGCTGCTTTGCTCGTATGTCCTGCAACGTATCTTGTTATGCACAGAATGTTCTCCCAACTGACCGCTTTGCCCGCGTTACTTCACTTCACTTTCCCGACTGCGCGTTGCTCATTTCTGCCACGACTTTCGACCACGACCTACTCTTCTATCTACCTCTCTACCCATACTCTGACTCCATAGGGTCTCCAACACCCATGGGACCACCACGGACACGATGACCACCATGGCAGCTCAGAAGGTGGGCATGGGCTGAGCACGTAAGGGATATGCGGCGTTCGGGATGAGAGATTGTACAAGGATACGGGCGAATCGGATGGAAAGCATTATTCAATCCAGATTGGCATTGTTGAACTCTGGCTTCAAGAGAGCTGAAGCGCTGGATGGGGAATGCAGGCAAGATCATCTGGCATACGTGCAGCCAGATCCGCGAGATGATTCGTTACATCTTGGCGGATCGACATGCTCTACCCGGACTTAGGTAGACGCCAAATTGCCCTCTTCATGTCATTTCAGCGTTGCACTGGACAATGGCAAGCTTGAAACATAGCTTCCGTGGTTCTGATGATTCGATGTACCCCGTTGGCACGATCTTGATATTGCTGCAAACAGCTTCTAACACTTGGTTTCTGGAGCGATGTGAAAACCTCATGTCTGAGACGGTGAGGGGCCTCCTTCGCTACCTAACGTCGGGACATGCAGGAAACGAAATGAGGTCCAGAAAGACGTTCTGTATTGGTACATGTTCATCAGAGGAAAGCACCTATTCTGACATCCGCTGGATTGAGAATGACCTTGTTGCTCATAGGATACATAGAAGGGAGAAACACACATCAGCAGTCTCAGTCAAAAGAGGCATCATTATTAGAGCGCGTCTTTGGTGAAACGCTGGAGCCAATATTTGACCGTTGGCTTTGAACCAAGCCCTGCATGTCGGTGCTTGTTGCACAATGCCCCATAAGAAGATAGAGACCTTCGACAGAAAATGGATTTAATCGTGGACCTCTGCGTGACGGACTGTATCTCAGCACGGTGTATGCTTCGTCCGTTACCGCAAGGGACATGCTCAAAGAGCCACAGGAATTCCCACAACTGACATGGCTGATCCGAAAATAATATGTGCTTTGAATAATGGGTCACTTTACAGTAACATTTTCAATAATATGCTGTAACAGAGTCAGTAACATGAAACGATTCCTCAGCGTCCCAACTCGAGTGTGCCTTGTATACCCTCATTCTCCCCTCTCATGATTCTGTAATATGTGCTGCCAACACAGTGATACTAGTATAGCAGTTCAGAGTCAGCATACCGGAGATTATGGATACTTCGTTCATAAAACTTACTCGTCAATCTTGCCTCCTGGGTATTTGATTCCATGTCTGGCAGCCGCCTCTGTTAAAGCGAAACCCCCGTGGTCAAAATTAGCTTTCACCTCCAAGCGCTCTCAATCGACTTTGTGCTTACGCTCAAAGGGGCTAACTACATCCTGTCTTGACATGCAAAGCCTAGCATACGCAACCAACACATCGGCCAACAGTCGGGCACGTTCAAGTGCCTTTTCTTCCGGCAGCAAGAAAGCGTTTGTTGGGCTCGCCAGAGTAGCATCTACGTGCTTCAAGAGTGCCAGTATTTGGGAATTGTGCACGTTATCGGAAAGCCCGTCGGTCTGTACCGACAAACAAACTACATTAGCTGTCGAGTAAGGCAGACCGCGTGCATGTATTGACTCACATAAAGCAACACCATGTCACCCTTCTTTAGCTTTTGGCTATACATGTCTCCGTGTTGGGGCAGATCCATAGCCATCGCAGAGGAGTCTGAGCCTTTCTCCGGTTTGGTGAGTTGCCTCTAACCATCAGATAAACGGTGAGCTTGTAATATCACATGTAACCGAGCACCCGGTCGTCCACTCACCGGACAGTTAAAGTAATGGGTTTGCGCAGGCGCCTCGAAGAAAATCTCTCCATCTCTCAAAATTGTGAAACCAGAGTCGCCAAGACTGAAATACGAAGCGAGATGTTCAATTTCAAGCTGCTAAAAAAAGGAATAATCACTGACTTGATTGATTCTAGAATACCGGTTGAGCTATCGAAGCTGCTCAAGCATGCCGTAGCCGATCCTATGCGATAAGTAGCTGTCAGCCGATCCGCAATAGAGCTCTCGTTTCGTCCAATATACCACAAGGGACGTTTTCCTCCTTCATGACTCCTTCATAGGCATTGGTCAAGAGCTTCAAAACCGAGGCACTAGGGTTTCGTTCACTTTGCTTATACGCATGCCACATCAGGGCCTGCGAGAAGAGCGAGGGGTCATGACCCGTACTCGCCCATCCCCCAACGCCATCTGAGACCCCTATCACCGTTTTCTAGAGAAATGAAGAATTGAGGATACTGGAAACTCGGCTGTCAAGGATCGTAACACTCACTAGGTCTCCCTAACCGACACCGATTAACAAGAATCAGCCAAAGTATGAACCATAATGCAACGGATTTACATACCCCTTGCCGGCTGAAGAAAAAGTCTTCTCCTGCACCCCACCGCTTCCTATCGCTAATGAGAGCTTCAACCTGCTTAGCCTGTTCAACATCGCTGAGGTCCTTTCCATCCTCTGAGCTAGACGTCTTCAACAACTCGGTTCGTAATGTTCCCAGGCCCAACATTTGGTCCTTCCATCTTGCGATCGGCCCAGCTTGGAACCCCTTGCTGGCGGATGCGTCTGCCTCTTGCCTTGTCGCAAAAGGAGGGCTGTCTTTGGAGGCGTATGAAACACCAACATGGCATTGAAGTGGTCGTCCCTGAGCCTGGAGTTGGAAAACGGTCCTACTGGTCGAGAAAAGCCTTGCTTTGCTGATTACGGGCTGGCCAGCATTCCGAAGAGGGCTAGAGTGCGATAAACGGACCGTCATCCTGGGAAGCTTGGAAAGACTACTGAGCCTTCAAAGGGAAGATTCGAGCAGGGAGCCCTTCCTTCTATGATGATGGATGAGGTTCAGTCCGTCCGGAGAGGAAGTAGGGAACGGCGGGGAAGCTGGAAGGAACGACCAATCGAGTCTGCAACACTGACAACGTCGATTGCAAAGTTTTTGTGGGGCACCTTTTCGGTCCCATGCATCGTGGCATCGTGGATCTGCTCTGCAGGCAACATGCAGCAGTCAATGCCCCAGGCGACTCTTCCGGCATTGGGAGCCGGTAGTGTTTGAGCCTTGTAAGGCACCTCGACTCGCAGGAGCTCTGGCAGGTTGGCGAAGTAGTTGCTTTCATCCGAATCGCGTCCCGAGTTGTAGAATCTATTTCAACCTTTTGTGACCCGCGGATATCGGATCAGATAAGGCAAAGCTGGACTCGAACAGTTGAGTGCAAATTGGTGAGATCGGTACAGCCAACAAGGAACTGCTATAGCATCAAGTCAGGTAGTACGAAGCCACATCGGAAGCCTTGATCGTCAAGCCCGTCCTCTTCACCTGATACTTGACCGTTTCCGCTATACCGCAACAACGAGATGAGCTCCGCCCTCCCGCCCTTGTCGAATCTCACCGATTCCACAGTAGTGGACCAGGCGGTATCACTCCTCCTGGAACCATCCCCGATATTACACTCGAAGCTTACTCCGGCGATTGCAGCGCAGATAGCGTCTATTGGTCCGCCGGAATCCTATGCGGACCTGGTTGACATCTGCGCAAGGGAAATAGGCGGATGGAATCTCGAAGACAAGGCTGCGTTTTTGGGGGGTCATCCCTTGATTGGGGAAGTGAAGAATCTTTCGGCATTGAGTGCAAAGGAGCAGGGAGGACAAACTGTCAAGACCCCCGAGATCGTCTTGAAGAGGTAAGCAGTTCAAAAGCTCTAGCCCATATTGTATACTTCATACCGCCCTTCCTGGCAATATCGTTACAGATTGAGTCATCTCAATAAACTATACTCTCGCATCTACCCAGGGCTGCCGTACATCACCTACGTCGCCGGTCGATCAAGAGCAGCTATTGCGAAAGAGATGGAGGGGGTGCTCAATTTACCCGACTCGCCTGAACCGCTTCCGAACGACTGGAATGAAGTCGAACAGCCGGCTTTAGATAGTGATGTAGTTCTTGCGCGAGTCAAGGAATGGGGAGGTGCAGAATGGCAGCAGGAGGTGGAGAGGGCTCTGGGGGATATCTGGTTGATTGCAAAGTCAAGGTTGCGAGGTCTCGAAACGAAGTAACAAATAGTTGTCTTTGCCGGATGCTGACCATTACAACAGGTAAAGGCAAGCTAGAAGTTTCCATCTCCATAATCGTATACAAAGCTCCTACTGTAAAGCGAGACTTTACAATCCGGTCGCCCGCCAATAGCGATAATCAATCGTTGATTCACAGGCACATCCACTTGGTTTTGAGGGTAATGCAGACCTACACTCCGCCGAAATGCTTTTCTGCGCCATTCCCTCAGTCTAAGTCGCTTGAGATTTGGCGTGTTCCAAATACTCTCTCCACAGTTCCTGGTCACATTTCTCGAGATAGCTCGTCACGTCGAGATAGCATACTCTCGTTGCCATTTTCTTGGTTGTCCCAGCTCCCAAGCCAATCTTCTTGCCTCCAACCTGTTGATAAACAACAGAATATTGGCCACGATGCCCAGTATCTAACAGACGCCGTCACTCACCTCCATAATTGCTTCCCATTTTTGCGGACCAGCCCTCATCGCGACAGTCTCATACGAGATCTCTGGTTGACCGAATCCAAAGCGTTTACAGTAATAGTCCATGAACGACCGAGCTTCTCTCAGCGTAATGGTTTCTCCCGTCGATAGCTGCGTCACCTCTTCGCTATCTGCGTCGTCGATATCCACGGTCTCAACTGGCGGCTCCTCGACGGGTTGCTCCTCGCATTTTATCTGTTAACAGGCATGGTGTCAGTTTCGCAGCTTTCTCGTGTCACTCGATCAAAGATGTGTTTACTGACCAACCCTGCCTCGGCAAGCTGGAACAAGGCACTCAAACAAGCCAGTTTCTCCGCTTGAACCCTTATCGGGTCATCCCCGGTTCCTACGATAGAAGAGTGGCCACGGATGGGCAAAGTAGCTCTGCAGAGCAGGGAGACATGACTTGCGTTAGGATATGGTGACACGAGATCCGCATCTCGAAACGCGACACTCACCTCGAGATGGTCTTTCCGCCAAGTCTTCCGGTGGTCACGCGGTACGCAGGACCCCTTGGCCCTAGCCCGTTTGCTCCTCCTTTGCCGCCGGTCAAAAAGTTCGCTACGGGAGCTTTAGGGTTATCGATCCATACGGATTTAACCAACTGTTTTTGTGCGGCATACTTTGCGAGAATGTATTCCTTATCTTGTAATGGTGGCGCAAGCGTATCCTTTAGCATGGGATATTGCAAATGATGCGATGAATGAGGGGTTGCTGATGGGGGTGATGTTCGGGGAGGATCATAACCGCGACGTATTGGCCTCGGCGGCGGTTCCGCATTTGCCCCAATGATCACTGCTTGTCCCCAGCCGCGCGACGGCGCAGAATTGCTTTGAGAACCATTTGAATAGTTCCCTGGAGTCTGCAAAGCAGGCGATCCCGGATACGGTCGCGTTCTCGATCCACCGGAACCTGGATTTTGTCCACCAGAACGGAAACTCTGAAGGTCGACATTTGTGTTTCTGTCCCATTTGTTTTCGTTCGTTACCCGTTGATTCGGATGTGCTAATCCATTTGTCGTGCTGATCGGTTCTATTTCCCTTCCATTCTGCATTGCCGGAGAAAGATGCACGCTTCTTCCACTTTTCGCTTGCCCTCCGTCGTACCGCTTGCTTGACATCCGATCCCATTCTAGCGATGCTGTGCCTGCCGATCTCAGTGGATGGTCTACTGGTTCTGAATTACGATGGTCTTGTTCACCGCGACGCGTCGGTTGACGTTGAGCTGCCATATGAGATGATCAGCCGACCCTTGCGAATGAAAGGTTGAAAGTTAGAGCTTTTAAACTCACCCTCTACGTATTCTCTAGTCCTGCTGAATCCATCGAATTTCCTGCTGTACTCGTCATCTTCTCTCGCAAGCTTTCTGCTATAGTCATCACGGAGCGTTCTCGCTGGGGCCACACGATCTCTACTTCTCGAGTTCCTCCTGCGGTCGGGTGCCCTTGCACTATTTCCGTACCTGTGTTCACCCCTACTGCCGGCTCCAAGCTGATCTCGTCCTCCATCTACGCCCTTGCGACTTGCCCAATCCATGTTCCTTCCTACACTGGAACTCCGACTGCGATGCTGACGTCTGTTATTATCGTATTCCACACGACCGCCGTCCGCCCGGGATGAAGCAGGTCTCTCTCCGGCTCGATGATGCCCGCGTGGTGGTTCCGCCCGATAGTCGTGCCGATGGTCCATGTATCTATCCCCCGCTTCGGTTTGACGTCTTTTATTCGGTAAATGTTCATCTCTCCGGGAGCTGCTTCCCATGCGTCCCCGATAAGGCTCCTCGATCGTATGTGAACTCGCACGATGCCTCTCTCTATCGCTCTCGTACCGAGCTCCCGGCGGACTGCGTTCGAGCCTTCTCTTGCTGGGAAGGTGATAGCGCCCTCCAGACCGACCGGGTGATGGTGATTGCGGAGCGATATATGAATCCGTGGTATTCCTCCTTTCAAAAGCCTTTACGACGTCGTCCGGGAACCATGTATCCATTGCTGGTTTCGGAGGGAGCGGCTTACTCGGTGAAAGAGAAGGCATGATGGGAAGCACGCTCGCTGTTGGAGTTCCTGACTCGGAGGCCGGGGGCCCCATCCGTAATAACAAGGAAGGTACTTCTTCCGAGTTGGAGGTAGGTATTGGTTGAGCTTGAATAGGCCGATGCGGGCT
Source organism: Naganishia randhawae (assembly GCA_013461525.1). Classification (NCBI taxonomy): domain Eukaryota; kingdom Fungi; phylum Basidiomycota; class Tremellomycetes; order Filobasidiales; family Filobasidiaceae; genus Naganishia; species Naganishia randhawae. The sequence continues at coordinate 13,461 of JABRPJ010000162.1, forward strand.
TTGCGTTCGGGGCCGTGAAGCCGGTAGCGTGACGGAATCCGATATTCGAGTAGTCGGATCAACTCCGGCTAATGTGTCTGGCATGGAGGAGAGCGGGGCGAGGAAAGCGGCATCGTTGAGGAATATTGTCGTAGCTTTGTCCCCTCCATTCTGCCCGTCGATTGCCGCAGCGTCCGCATGGCCCACGTATTCCTCTTTGTTCTCCTTCCCAACCTCCATATCCATCGTATTAGCGGTCTTAACTCCTACTACCAGCCCCTGGTCCCTCTGGTCCTGGGGAGCCCTATCTTCTGCGTTTGCGGAAAGGACTTCCGACCCGCGATCCGGGACGGGGCCGTTCACCCCTTGCGCACCATCCGTCTCTGTGACCGTTTCCTCTTTGACGTCATCGACTCCTGGTTCCAACGCCGGCGCCTCCTCCAAGCTCGCACCCATCTTGCCTACGCTCGGAGACTCGACGCACAGGGATCCCGAAGCATCGTGGACGTGTTCTGCGACGATATTGACGGCCATACGCGTGGTAAAAAGTTGGCCCGTCGGTTCCTCCGTACGTCTCGATGGTCCTTGCGGCAGTGGTCTAGATCGGCTACGACGGTCAGGCGTCCTGAGTGATGCCGCTCTGTACGGCGGACAGACGTTGGGAGCTTTCGGGAAGGCTCCACTCGGGAGAACATGATGGGTCCCAGTATGCCAATATCCGCGTCTGCAGGTCACGTGTAAGACTTCCAGGAACATGTCAACGGCAGTCTAGCACTGAACATCCGGGTATCGACAAGAGGATTGATAGCGCCGTGTGGCGTCGCAGCGACTTGAGGAACATCTACGCAAGATCTGCTGATTCTGGTCCCATACAATTGGTGATTTCCACTCACATCTACAATCCCACGCCCTGGGACTCCCACAGGGCCTGCTAATACAACGGGATCGCCGTCCGCTCGTTCGCTCAGTTGATAGCGAGAAGGAAAATGAAGCCGACCTAACACATCTCGGATGATCTGATTATACCACCACCTCCTACTAACACACATACATAATCTCCCTCCCGCCTCCTTGCACACGTATACCCATGCATTCCTCGAAAGGAAAATCTTCAGGTGAACACTCTACATATCCTCCATACTCCAAGCATTTGCCTCGACCGCACGACGGCGACGGTTGTTCATCGCCTGGAACAATTTAGCCTCAAACCCTGTCGAGCGATCTGAGAGGGGAGGTAGGGGAGGGTTAGCTCGCGCGGCATCGGTGATGTGAAGGGGAGCGGGAGGGACGTACCGACGCCATCCCATCGGTACCCTGGGAGGATGTTGAACCGATTCGGCGGTGCAGGGGGGCCCGAGTATTTTGGTCTTTGTGGGCCTTTTGGTTTTCGTTTCTGCAGGGGAGGAGGTTGAGGTGAATGATTGGGTTAGGAACGGCCGGGGGACAGGTGTGGGAAGGTATCACGTTGAGGAACGTACCGTCAAGAACGCCGCAGCCGGATCATCTTCCCGCTCCCTCGCCCTCAACTCGTCATTCATACCCCGGTCGTCCGCATACCGCGCGACATCCTCTCTCTTCATCCCTTGCTCTCGTTTCCTCTGCTGGTCCTCTTGAGCCCGCTGAACGACCCCGCGGTTCCACTGCAGCTTGTCCCGCGCCTTTTTCTCTTCCGCGGCGAGGCGGGAGCGTTCAGCGGCGGCAAGGGCGTGCGTGTCGATGATCGCACCCGTGCGGTCACGGTGGATCGTTTCGTGTGGGTTTACAATTGGCGCGGCGTCTGCGGGGGTATCTGAAGCGGAAGTGGAAGCAGCAGCAGCGGCGGCGGCGGTGGCGGCGGCGCGTTGGTGTGCAACTTCTAGGGCAATATCGGACGCCGTGAGTAGTCCTCCACGTTTTTTCGGCGGCGGAGCAACGGCAGCTGATGCAGGCGGCGGCGTAGCATCTTGCTCCTTCCCCGAGCCGCATTCCTCCCCGCGTTCCCCTCCGCTCCCCGTTCCCGCCCCAGGCCTGACCCACCCCGTCTTTTTCGCACGAAACTGTTTCGGCGCATCGGCCACTACCGGAACATCGCCATCCTCCTCGTCGTCCTCTGGCCCACGAATGAACCCGGCATCGTCCTCGTCGACCACGCCGATGCCGCCCTGCGGTGCGACGTCGGATGTGCCCTCGTCGCGGCGGCGGACTTTGCGTTTCTTGCGTCTCGGCTCTCCGGTTTCGTCCGCGCGCGCGAGGATGGCATCGGCTTTGGGGCCGGACATGTAGCGCTGTGCGAGGTATGCCTGGAGCGACATGGCGGGCGTGGATGGGCGGCGCAGGAGGAGAGGAAGAGCATACGCCCGAGCATGATCACATGAAAGGAGGGGACGCGAGATTAAAGGAGGGCACGCTCGATTCCCCCCCGTTTGCTTCCGCGCAGCAGGGCGTCATATACCGCGGCACACACCTCCTATCCTCCCCTGCACCGCCGATCCCACCAGCATCGCCGCGATGACGCTCGGAAAGAAGCACCCCGTCGTGCTGCTCACCGTACGTTCTCCCGCGCCTCCCTCCCCACCCCTATCCTCCTGCGCCTTCCTCCCCACCCTTATCCTCCCCCGCATCCCTCTCCAACCCCTGTCCTCCTGCTGACCCCTATCCGCGCCAGAACGACGACGGCCCCCCCTCCGCCTCGTCGCCCAACATCTACTCCTTTGCCCTCGCCCTCCGCGACTCGCTCGGGTGGGACGTGCGCGTCGTCATCCCCGACTGCCAGAAATCATGGGTCGGCTCCGCATACGCGATCAGCGACGTCGTGCAGGCTTCCTACTTTTACCCCCGTGGACCGGATGGACTCGAGGGGGACATCGAGAACAAGCCCAGGCCGTTGAGGGAGGGCGAGGAGATGGAATGGGTGTTGTTGACCGGCACACCGGCGACGTGTGCCAATATTGCACTGCATAATATTTACAAGGATCAGATTGATTTGGTGATCAGTGGGCCAAATCGTACGTGCGGTGCAAGGGGGGATTCGTGCGGAACTGATCGCTCGCCGTCTACTCTTGATCTCTTGCTGCGCATCTTACGCTTTCCGTGCCCTTGCTCAAATCGCCCTTCGGATCGGCTCGCCTCCTCGCTCGTCGTCTGCCTGTCGCACAGACGGCCGCAATTCATCCTCTGCATTTGCCATCTCCTCTGGCACCATCGGCGCAACCCTCTGCTCCTCCTTCTCCTCCTACCCGTCCATCGCCCTCTCGTACGGGGTCGTCACCCGTCCTGTCCCGCCCTCCTGCATTGCCCTCGCCAATGAAGCCGCTGTCGACGTGTGCGCACGCCTGTGGGCCGATTGGGGCGTGGATCGGCACGCCCAGCGTGCCCTCGATGGGAGCAACATGCGCGGAAAGGTCCAGCTATACGCCGTCAATCTGCTACTTGTCGAAGAGTTCTTGAAAAAGGAGAACCGTAAAGTCGTCTGGACGCGGATCGCAAGGAACGGGTACGGGCAGTTGTTCAGGCGGAAACAGCCGTACGTCCCCCCTCCCTCACTAACCCTTATTCAAGGCCCGTCTCACGTCTTCTCCCATGAACGCACAGAGAACTCGGAGACAACCCATGGCAGCAAGCCGCCGCCAAACCCGCCGTTTCTTCCGCAACGAACACTCGCCATGCTGCGGGAGGACGAGTGAATGCGCCGCAAAATGGGCCGTCTGCTTCCTCGGACCCAGGAACCGCCGGTCCGGGGGTTGCGCCCCAGCCGCAGATCCAGACACTGCCTTCCATCACCACGGAAGATGCCTCGCAGGCAGAAGATGACGAGGAGCGCATCGTATTCCATTTCGCACCGGATATGAAACCCTTGATACTCCCCGAGGAGGACACACTCCTGGAGGGTACTGATTCGTATGTCCCCGCGCTCGCACGCTTCCCCTCAATGCTCTCCCCTCTAAAGTGACGCCGCGACTGACCTTTGTTTGACACCCTACCTTCTGTGGACACAGATGGGCTCTACACCACGGGTACATCTCCGTCACCCCGCTCCAGGCATCTTTTGCCGAGCCAGAGGATGAGGCGATGCGCTTTGGGTCCGAGGCGATGGCTGCTGATGATGTCTCTGCCGGGGCGGGAGCGGCGGACGCGCACACCAACGGTGATGCGCAGCGGCGGCTGGAAGGAGCGGTGCGAGGTCAGTGGAAGATGTAAGGTTATTGAGCGTTAGGAAATTCTTGGTGTCTGGTATGGCATATAGGGTTGGGTTAGGGCACGATGGCGACCTGGGCTCGCTTGTTTTGCCTGCCTGGGATGGTTATGGTATATAAGAATTGAACGACGTGGTGCTTGGTGCGGCAGCATGTCCTCTCGTAGAGCTTGAGGTGAATCCCAAAATGGCATCAATGATTACGAAAAGCAGTATTGATCATGGTCGAACAAAAAGATGACCGATCCGTACATCAGTGTACTGGATACGGGCAACTGTATTCTGGGTGATTGCTGTCCAATGGGATTGAGGGCTGCGTAGTCTGAGTCCCGCGCAAAGGCCATCGTCCGGTTTTCCCCGTCGAGTTTTCTGTCTCTCTGTTAAAAATACGAGGTCCATGTGGATCGGAGAGATCATAGCAATCAAGCGGTTGAGGACGTCTTATTGGCCGCGGATCAAGGATGTTTCAAAAAACGACATTGATTCATCAGGAGGCCAGGCACTACTCTGGGCACACCGTTCCCTTATCCGGCGATGTGACTGTCTCCTTTAAAGATTTGAACCTTGTCAGATGCACCTTTTTCACATTCAAGAGGACAGAGGATTACCACCGGCAAGCACAGTTTATCTTTGGACAAGAAAACACTGTTACCACTCGGTACTTGGGTGGTTCGAAGCAGTTTTGATCGATAACATGCTTGCGACTGGAAGGAGCCGATGTTGTCATCTCAGGAAAAACAAACTTCGCAGCGAGCCGGATGAGGGTAGCGCTGGGATAAGACGAGAAAGATGGATGATTGAGTCGGTGCTTATGAGGCATCAAAGTTCATCTTTCTTAGCGCCCCTGCAGAGTGATCATATTCCATCCAGTCACGCTAAACGTTCTCTTTCCCTTCAGCCTTTGATTCGGACCTAATGCTTCCTTGGCGCCTGGTCGCTCCTTTGACGATTACCCCTACCCGTGGAAGAGGATTCAGCGACTATCTAGGATATAAGGCAGAGGCCTCAACCTCGCTCTTCCGTTTTCAACCTTTTAACTTTAACGAGCCACCATTGCTCTCAACCGATGCAGAAGCCTTCTATAACATTTATCGGCTCTTTCGACCTGGTCTCCGAGTTGAGTTTAGCCACGGTGCCGGCTTCAGGTATGGACGAGGCGTGCGATCATCAGGATTCGGTTTGCTTACCTCCCTCCGCTTTTGGCCTAAAGACCTACTCGAACGTGCCTTTCACCAATGATTATGCTTGCTTCGAAGATCGCCACTCACAAGACCTAGACTCCGGACACTTTCCTCAATTCCCGGTTGAGCATTCAGGAGACAATCCCAGGTCACCGATCTCTTATGCCTCAGGGCAGAAATCAGACAGCGAAGCGGCCGTATGCGAAGCTGTGCTTCCACATTCAAATAACGCGCTCATAGCCACCAAGAAGGAATACTATGAAGGGAATGAGCAAGATAGATGCGCAGGATGCAAGATGAGAGGAGTGGTCAGAGGACGGTGCGAATGGGTGGTACATCCCAGCTCGAAAATCCTCGACTTAAAATTGGTTAAGTATCACCTTGTTCCTACCGAGTCAGGCACTGAAGTTGATCAATTCACGAGTTCTCACCATATTTGTTTCCTCATTTACAGGGTCAAGCGACTTGGTGTGACAAAGCTAGACACTGGAAAGCCAGGGAACAGAATGGGCTACCCCTCTTAGGTCGTCGGCGAAAAAAGCTGGACAACCGAAGGCGAAACTTTGACAACGGTTTCGGTACTGATGAATCCCTCGTCTCTAGCTCTACTCCTCTTCTTCCAGGGACTACCATCTTCCAAACACCTAAGCAAGATACTGTCGAATGTGGTGCACAAAGCACAAGCCTATCGGTAGAGTTGACTCGAAACAAGTCTAATACGAACGACAATGACCCGGTCAGCAAATGTGGTGTTGCTGTATTTGAAGGACCGCCCGAGGAAGAGGTGCAACGGTTGTCCGAGGGCTCAAGGGTGTCAACTGGCAGCTCTCAGGGAGATTCCTGCTAATTTGGCAGAAGCAGAGGTAAGCATCATCTCTTCGCCTTCGGGCGCAAAGGGGCAGGGAGGATGACAGCTCACCCTATATCATTCTGTTTGTCGTTCCCTTCGCCGCTGTATTGCAGAATTTCGAGTGCAGTAAATCCAAGGAAAGCAGAAACGAAAGGAGCAGCGAAGACTAGCAGGGAAACCCCCACTAGGCCGTGGACCGAAGTCAAGAAGCTCCCAAACAGGGATTAGCAGCAGCCGCTGTCAAGAATCAAGTGTTGATCGAGATGTACGTGTCAGTGGCGAAGAAGGTCTGGTACGATAGCGACGCACTCCTTTCAATATCTTTTTGCCTTGCGTGTTGTTTCTCTGTACCAATATCAGTGATTTGAGAAGAGGCCAGTCCATCTGCATGTCGCCCCTTCATCACCTGACAGTGGAACATCTCGTCTGAATCTTTGCTTAGCTGTCCAGCTTGAATTCATCGATCACATATGTTACACTTTGCTTCGGACTGCTTTTATATTACCGGGAACCTATAGGATCAGCCCTGTGCAGCCACTAATGGTAATAGAAACGTAGAGCCCGTCATGATACAGCATCGGGTCCACTCAGTCGCGATTCTTCCTTGTCTCGCCTGAGTTTCTCCTACAGCAGTGCCTCAACGGGGCCTTGTATGTTGGACGACAAAGATATGGAAAGGCACGTTCTTCCTGTGTTGTAACCTGAAAGTTGTATGAAGTGACCTCAATGGGCCCTATCGAGGCGCTATGCCTAATCGCATAACAGGTGATATGGCCAGCATGATTCGTCGCAGTTTGGCGTCCATAACGCGGCAGATTGTGCAAACACGGAACTATTCACCTTTACCTTCAGCTGTTCTCCGAGTGGCTCACCGACGGATCCTGGCAGACGGCCGATAGAGCGGTCCCAGTCGCAAACGTACTTGTATGATGCAGATGATGATCATCATGTGGAGGCACCAAGGCATCCGCAGCAGCTCGATCGCCTAAGTCCCTTATCTCGCAGTCTCCTGGTCGTGAACCAACTTGACTAGCTGCTTGACTGTACAGATATCACCTGGATGGCTCACCTGGATGGCTCACCTGGATGGCTCACCTGATAACATCGTCATTCCCTCGCTATCCATCGCCATTCCATCGCTATGCCTCTAGTCAGCTCTCCAGTCTCGCCCTCTCATGTCATCCTTCCCTTGTGGAGACTCTGGATACCTCGCCGGTCCGACGTAATCACAATCTACATCTCCACTTGTGCGTGGT
>JABRPJ010000163.1:0-20890 GCA_013461525.1 Naganishia randhawae
ATGCAACGAGTTCAGAGAAATACTATATGTGAATACTATAACACTATTATCTTATGCATGTCCGATAGTCCAAATGGCAAACTTGCTTGATTGGGTGTCAAATAGCGATGCCACTTAAGAAGAGGGCGATCTGTTTGAGATTTGCACATCCCTGACTGAAATGTTGTTCAAAAGCGTAGGGCTTCTTTTTGACTCTTCAGATCATCATCCTTGAACTGTTTTTCTATCCAAATGTTAATTCTGCTCAATCAAGGCATCTAAGAAGCTGTGTCTCATTTCACAAACGTCTTTCACAGACTTCTCTCACGGTATACCTACTTCGTCTCAGGTTATGTAAAAAGGAAAAAGTTCGATGTCGTTTATGACATATTGGAAACACAGAGAAGCCATTGGAAAGATAGAGAAGCCATCGAGACCAGGATCTCGTGCTAGATGACGGGGTCGTCAAAAACCTCTAGCCTGATGGCGGCTCTGCAATGTCACTAAACCCCAGATTTGGAGCGCGACCCGTAGCTGATGTGCCCTTGCGGCGAGAAGGTTGTTAACGTGAAAGAGTGATTATTGGATTGTTCAAGCAGCTAAGCCACAGGTCTGTGGCTTAACAAGAGACTTCATGGAGGTATTAATAGGAAGGATGGGAACACGCAGTTGATTACAATTCAACTATCAATTTGGGCAGAATACACCAATGTTGCAATGAGAAAGAAAACTATATCAGTTAGTCCAGGGCTGTACACTCGAGTTTGAAATGGAACAGCAGATTTAGCAGAAATCGAGAGGGAGAGCTTCAGAGGCACACGAGAACGCCTTCTGTGGCGGAAACATTAAAGAGCGGCCATTCGATGTATTCATACTCCACCTGACCATTTGGCACGGCGTCTGCTGTTTCAAACGATTGGCCTCCCCACAGTCTAGGAAGAGGCGCTTGGTCAGGGTCGAGTAATGATGCAAAACGGCAACTACTCACAATCCAACAGTAGAGTTTGTTTGAGGCGCATAGAAACGCTTAAGCGCTAGTTGGTTTCCGCTTGATACGAGCCCTTCCAGGTTGATCGTTTCGAATGTACGCGTGGCATTCTGATCGGGGTCATACGTATTGCTGTTGAGAACCAACACCCGGCGAAGGCGCTCAGACTCCCACGCTCCATATGCAGCGATATGAACACTGAAGGTGGGTAATTCAGCGATATGCACATCTTTGCCGCATCCGATGAATTCGTTGGTCATGAGCGCGCCATAGTATGCACCCTGAATGTGCGGTTTTCGGGTCTCTTTCGTGTTTTCGTCAATATAGTCCACTGCTTGGATGAGGTTGTACCTACAGGTCACTCCACGATGAGGTGACGAGAATTCCAACAAGTTTGGCGTCAGGACTTACGCAAAGCCAACGCCGCCATGAAAGTTAACCTCTTGAACGTTTAGGGTGGCCGCTTGAAGCGCATAATCGGCAAGCCAGATCGCTGCCTCGGCAGAGTCGCTCACTCCCGGGACACCGTGCAGCGAAAAACTATTTGTCTCTCCCTGACATTGACCAAAAGGGATGTGTTCCATCAGCTGAGCCGAGGGCGAGTCTGCGCAATCAGGACGTACAATGACATACTCTAATCCCGCGCGCTCAGCTTGAGAGGCGTATAGAGCGTGCTTGGTCGTGTTGCTTCTTACTCCGGAACGTCCCATCAGTGAACCAGTTTTGGGAGATATCGCAGGGGTGAATCCGCGTCCTACGCGGTTCGTCATCATCGCAACATCAAAGTGAACACTTGCCTTTGGTCTCGCGTGCACAACACTCAACTCACGAAATATTGATGAACCGACCAGGTCCTGATGTATTTTGCGACCGCTGTATCGAGGATTCCATCTACGAACGCCTGAGAGATAGTGTAGGTCCAGGCATTAAAGGGATCGGCGATGACTCCCGCTTGAAACCTGGGTGCCCCCTCAAAATCTAAATTGACGATCTTAATCACCTCAAGGGCTGCCGTCGTCCACGATTTGACGTATCGAGAAGGGCTCCAACCGGGTAGGATCCTATCGGGATTGAGGGGGTTGGGGAAGTCATAGATATCTGGCTGGATAGCATTGTAAACAGTTAGGGGCGTCGCGTAGTATAACAAGGCAGAAGATGTACCTCATTTCCCATTTCAAGACCCTTTAGGTGAACAGTTGATAGAAGATCTTTCCCAGAGCCATAGAATGCATCGTACTGCACGGCTTATATCAAAACCGGCCTAACGATTCAAGGTGACGACACCTCACTTACCAGCTCGACCACTTGAGCGACTGTCTCGGATACATTCAGATCGCGCATATTGACCCCCCATGTACTGGTCGCGATTACATATTAGCCAGGACAGGCAAATACAAGGAGGAACTCCGGACTTACAATTCAGTTCCCGGGGGTAGATTCCCGCTCAGGCGGTACCAGTCCCTTCCGATGGCAATTCGGGATGCTTCCGGCTGTGGCACAAGTTGCGTTGCCTCGGGAAATGTGAGCTTGACGACCTGCACGGCAGGATCGAGGAACCCGTGGTCCTGGCTGTTGGCTACAGAAGGATGAATTAGGTGAGCAGCTCCACACCTAGAGCGTGAGGATACGCTAGAAGAAAGAGATTCGCATACCTCCAACTCGAAGCGGAACCGCGTGTCCGGTATAGTTGGCCAGATTGCTCAACGCTTGATTTAGGAAGGAGTTGGGAGTCCCTACGGACCCGCCCGCCCAGTCAGCCCATCGGTCCATCTCAATGGAGAGGTCGATGAGAGACTTGGGCGCAATTCTAGCCAAGGCGGGTACGGCGGAGGGGATGGTCACATTAACGATGGTGGCGGATACAGTGTTACAGAGTGCGAAGGAGATGGCGAAGATGGCGAGCCGGCTTGATGCGACTCGGTCGATCTGGCACGGCATGGTTGTGGATAAGCGCTAAGCAAGGTAGACAGATCGTCGAGTCGCCTAAACTAATGCTTCGAGACGGCTGAAACGTTTTACGTAGAGCTTGCCTTCCATCCTACCGAAACTAGGCACTCATGTCACTGCTCAACCCTCAAGCGTCCCAATACGATAACTCAGCCCGGACCGTCATCCCGTTAACGGGCCCCTGTGGAGGACCACGTTAGTGGTAGGCATGTGGAAAAGAAGGATGGAATGGAAGAGAGCCCAAGGTGTTCTGCCTATGATCGCTACTGAACAGCTTGCTGAACCGTGCACGAAGAAATATACCCTAGAATCCGACGGGTCTTCAGACAGCTTTCCGGCGGTGCGTCGGAACGTAATAGCGGTCCCGCTGCACAGGTAATGCCCGACCAAGTCACTTTGCGGGGCAGGTTAGCACTTTGCTGTCTGTGTCAGATCAGTGATATCCGGTCCGACATAGCCAAATTAGTCAGGATAAAGCCAGGCACGTAGCACACTGACTGATTGCGACTGACTAACAGGCACACATCCATAGCCGCCGCCTCGATTCATCGACTGTCGCCTCCCTCTTGTCCCTCGAGCGACGTCAGTCCTCTGGGATCCCGAGATAACGACTCGGATTGGCCAGCTTACTGTGCGGCCTTCGGGCCAAGGAGCGATCCAAGTCTACCGGTGCCCCGGCACGATATGCATGCGCGCTTTCGACCATCTCATTCTCCGAAGTAGGCACCATCGGCCATCCCTTCCTCGGATCAGCCGGCCTCGTTAACCAGCCTCCTCCGCCTACACATAGGGTACGAGAGAGATAGGTGATCCGATGCGTGTGTTCAGTTCAGCTCGCTTGCTTGCATAAATAACGCCACCCACGGCAAGTGAGCAAGTATAACACCTCATATCTATTAATACACGCCCAAGTGACGTCAGCAGGAGGAGGGAATCCCTGGAATCGACTTGCTTCATGTCAGGCTGCTATATTCCCATTGCCTGATCTAGCCCCCCGCCACAACGACCACCGCCTTCATTTCACCACACTATGTCGACCGGCACCACCGACTCTCAACAAATCACCTCCGCCCTGCAAGCGTCCCATGTCGTCCCGGATGTCCTCCCCTCCGTTCCAGGCGACCTAGAAGGCCAGCTGAGCCTGGCTTACCCCACGCATACAATCAAGACGGGGGAACATGTGCCTAGGGTCGTTTCGAAAGATATGCCCGTTGTGCGGTTTAGGCCCTTTCAGGGGTCGTCTGCGCGTCCCGGGGATGACAAATATAGCATGTACGTTCCCTGCTGGGTTGTACCTCTTCCTTTTCGCTGCGTCCTGACCTGTTATTCCCTTCGAAAGCATGATGATCGACCCAGACCTAACGCACGTAAACGATCGACTCTCTGGCCAGGTCCGCCACTGGCTTCAACCGGGTATCGTTTTCTCCGCTGACCAGGACGAGCCGAGTGCGGGAGGGGAAGGGTGGTGGGTGGGGAAGGTCACGGAGAAGGCTGTGACAGAGTATTTAGAATGTGCGCCTGGGCCTCCGGTCAGTATTTGTGGTTTCGCATAGTCTGAGACGTCTTCGGGAGCGCTGATTTTATTGTTTCTTTATTTGATCTCGGCCTCTCTCACGCTTGCCTTTCGCCGGACATCCCTATTTATCCCTTCCTAACGTCTACCTTTCACGTATAACCTGTTTCCCCACAATGACAGGGACAGTAAGTCCCTCTTCTTGGCGCCTGATTATCGTGCCCTACTCCTGCTAAGCCCCCTCTACACACCAGCGCGCACCGGTACGTCTTCCTCCTTCTCCGAGAAACCGCCTCCTCTGCGCCGCAGGCCACAGATTTTCCCTCGACACAACGCACACATGCCGCCTCTTTCCCAAAGGAAAACGAAAACCTGGCCGATAGGATGGGTTTCAATGCCGCTGAATACGTAGAGAAGAAGGGGTTGAAGGTGGTCGGCGTGACGTGGATGTTTGTTGCGCCTGATGTCGAGAGTTTGGTGGATAACGCAAAGATTGGGGCGGCGACGGTGTTGGACAAGGTGATGGGCAAGTAGGCGCTCAAGTATTGTGAGTTGTGGAAACACGGTGATTCGAGACTAAGATTCATAAGATGGCTAGCGAGTTTTCCGTTTTGTATCCGTTTATATTGTATCCATGCATATTGTCAAGAACATTTCGAGGTGAATATGCGACGAGTTTAGATGGTGGAAACAGCCTATCCGCGAACAGGATTGCTTGTAATCTTCTTGTGCTTGTAAAGCGTACCTTACTAACAGAAGAAGCTATACGCAAACTTTTCTGCTGTCTATTCCAGTATAATGCTTATCGGGACTCTAAAGTGTGATGCGTATGACCTGCTTGATTTTTTAAGGCTTGTTTACTTTAGTACAGAACGTTGAAAGTTTTGTTTGAATCATTGTCATCTTGTGCGCAGCTTGGACCTTCCAGCTACGTTTCCCCGCAATGATACATTGATCAAACATAGGAACAGGTAAAGCGCCGTTTCCTACTCGATGTACACCTTGCCCATATGCGACTCACTCCCGAGATATTCATGCGCCTGTGTACCTGATTGAACAAACCACCTTGTCGACCGGAATCTCCAGAGTCCTCGCACGAGCAACGTCACAAGCTGCTCAAGGTACTACTTGGGGCCTTCGGTAGGTCGGCCGCAGTTAATGGCACTTGGCTATGGCGGGCTCTGCAACGCGCCTCTTTTCCTGGAGTTTGCCAGGAATCCAACGGCGGCGATCAGTCCGCCGTTTCGGATTGCTTCGATGGATTGGGTGATGATCCCTGCGCTGCCATCTCAATGTCCACATCAACCCCCTGGCTGCGGGTCAACCTGAGAGCCTCTTTGCCTATTCCGGAGTCGTACTGTAGTTCATCGCGTGGCCGGAAGCGGTATTGTACTAGAACGAACTTAAGCTTCGAGTTAGAGGCCCTGGTGACAAAGACGGTGCAGCCAAATGCTTCGAGGAGGACAAGACCAGCCATGGAGCCATCGCTAGTGCCTATAGTCGTGACGCGAAGGTAACATACCAAGGGACGTTATGGGATGTATCTGATTCCGACGAAGATAAAGGCTCACTTGCTTTGAACGAGAATTACTTGTCCATTTCGAACGGCAACCGGTTCAAAGAGTGCATTTCACGTAGTCGTTCCGTACAGACAAGCAAACGGAGTTTGGGCACCCCAGGCGTTGATCCTGGGATTTCGCCGAAAGCAGAGGCACGGACGGCCACGTATTCACGCAAGGACACATTCTTCAGTCACTGTGCCCATGGTTCAATCCCACTGTGAACCATATAAATTGGTCAAAGCCAACGTGACGACCACCTTGTAGCCTTTTCTACGCTCGACACCGCGTCGCCCATCACGATGACTTCAGCAGCGCAATCGCTCTTAGATACGATGTTTGGTGAAACTGGGAATTGGTAAAAGCCGCCTGAAATGGCGCTGTTGCGGTAGTTGAGGCAGAGGGCCTTCATCTTGAAGAGGACTTCATGTCTCTTCGGTTCTGGAATCGGCTCTCCACGAGGTTGGATGAATCGAAGCTGTCCCGCATCTCGAAGCAATAAACGACGGTCGATGCGCGGTCATGCTGGAAACCGGGAGAGCTAAGTTGCGGGCGGGCGCAAAATAAAAGCATCCAGGCATCCGGTTGTCCACGACTGGTCGCTCAGTCATTCAACCGCGTGGTCAGATAACGCGGAGCCCAAGAGGCCCAAGATGCTCAACATAGGGCCGTCATCCCTTGGTTTCAACGCCGAATTGCTTGTCTACACTGTACATTTGTCAACTTTACCGAGTCGATACAACAAGAAGGTATCCTCCACAACTATTTCTTTCAAGCCTCTTTGTACCGCTTTGTTCAGGAAGTGTAAAGGAAAGATTCGTTTTCGCTAATAACATGTTGAAAACATAGAGGCCATCGATAGTGAGTTTTCGTGCCAGATTATGTTCCCCTGAACAGGGTGAATTTCCGACTTACCGGTCTGTGAGATCACTAAATCTCAGGTTCGGAGCATCACCATCAGCTGACATTTTCGCGATGCGCCTCCTGTTCTCTGTCACATTGCGTCTCCAAATGACCCCAAGGACAGTGATTCCAAGGATGAAGCATCCGAAGACAGTTCCCAAGGCCGGGGCATATCGAGGTGCATCTACACATGTAACAGGTCCGCTATCTTTGTTAGCTATATGGATACTTCGAACCCCTCAGCTGGAGACGATAGCTTACCTTTAGCTCGGAACGTCTGCGGTCCAACTGGAATAATGCAAGACATTGAACGCGTTAGTCACTCTCGGATAATCATTTGAGTCCAGGATATGATCCCATACTTAGGTTCCCGACACAGTCTTTGAATATGAGGAAGAGCTTATCAGCTGACAAAATCTCACTTCGCTCATGATACTAATCATGACTCACACGCGACCAACATAATAGCGGAGACAGTGATTTCTGCATAGGTTCAAAAAGATCAATACCTAAACATCAACTTGTCTTTCGAGGGGACGCACTCTTAGTATGTCCCCCGACGTTGGACGCAATGAGTGATAGAATAACGACGAAACCAACTGTGCTGGTACTAGTACTGAGCGGCGCGTGGATGGAAAAGTGATCAATGATCGCTGCTGTATTTTCAGTATGAATCAACTCACAAGTAATATCCAATCAGTCGTCCCGTCTTGTTGCTAACCGGGAGGAACCAAATGAGCAGGACTCCGACCGCGCTGACAGCGATGGCGAACATTGCAAAAGCGATCCGGTGATGGTAGCGATCGCCAAGATACAAGCAAGAAATCACAAAGATGAAGACGACAGCACCGCTGGGAGCGTTGTACAAGAGGGACTGAGTTGTGGTGTATCCAAATGACTGGATCAGGATCGAAAAAAAGCTGCAAGGGGTTGTGGTAAAATCAGATGGAATCAGCAAGAGGGCTTGATGACGAGTTTGCCTCATGTGTAATCACTTTGTGAAGGCTCCCTAGCGTACGCAAACAATTCATCAGCTCAGGAACAGTCAAAATCTGTGTGTTAACTTACATTAGGGATGTTAAGCGCAATCGCGTATAAAGAGTATAACCACGTCTTGCGACCAGCACAGAAAAACTTGTCTTAATCTTCTGATAATTATCTCTTCTGTTACTGAAGACTCACCATAGGATCCATAAATGCCTCCTTGACCTGATACATTCTGAAGTCGTGATTCCCCACAGATTGCTGGTTCCCGCGGATTCTCTCAATTGCGATCTTCTTATCTTCAGCCGAAAGGAACCGAGCGGTCAACGGAGAGTCTGGCAGGAAGATAGCCAGCACGACACCCATAGCTGTCGTTAAACATCCCATGAAGATGAAGATGACTTGCCATCCTGGCAGAGCAAGATCACCTGACAGATCGGCCTCCGCAAAACCGTACGCGATGAAGGCGCCAAGCGTGAGGCTGAGAGCGTTGCATGAGAACCAGATTCCCGTTCGAGTGCCTTGTTCCCGAGTTTTGTACCATTGCGACGTGACCATCGTGAAGGCTGGAGTAATTCCAGCTTCGAGGAAGCCAAGGAAGCTAAGTGGTGCGTTATATCAGGACTGAATGATCTTTTGTGAAGCGGCGTTGAGGCGTTCAACCTCAACAGCCAACGTTCAACTCACAATCGCACAACAAACAAAGTTTCAAAGTTCGGAGCAATTGCCATGCAACACAACACACCGCCCCAAACGAAGACATTGGATGCTGTCCATTTTGCAAGCGGCAGTCGGGCCAACAGGTAACTAGTAGGGAATTCGCCGACCAGGTACCCCAGATCTGTGTAGATAGATTGAGAAGGCGTCAGCGTAGCGCATAATTAAGAGTATGACTCGTCCTGTGGGATGCATGCTCAACTTGAGAAATTTAAACTTACAGAAGGCGCTGCTGAGCCAAGAGTATTGGCTTAGATTGATATTTCGGGCCTTCCGAATACCCATTACACTTTGTTTTGGAAGAGGCGTCAGACTCACCCTCATCGAATCGCAACCAAAATGATCAGACGTAACTCACCTAGCGTAACTGAGAGCCGTCTTGTCCAACTATTTTGGCAAAGAGAGATGGTTTGTCTTAGGGAACTTGTCAGACAGCGACTGGCTCATGGTCGACTCACAAACTGCAGCCCGTACACAACACATAGCAAGGGCATCAGGTGCCAGTCAATCTTGCGTAAAATTCTCCGATTTTCAGCTTCGGTCACCTCGAAACCTTCCGCATCGTCGGTCAGGTCTGGAACAGGCGCAACCACCTCGCCATTCGTAGGCTCTTCGTGT
This sequence comes from Naganishia randhawae, assembly GCA_013461525.1. Classification (NCBI taxonomy): domain Eukaryota; kingdom Fungi; phylum Basidiomycota; class Tremellomycetes; order Filobasidiales; family Filobasidiaceae; genus Naganishia; species Naganishia randhawae. The sequence continues at coordinate 9,209 of JABRPJ010000163.1, forward strand.
TTGATCTTGGCGTCCTCCATTTCATAATCGTTGATAGCCGACGAAGTGTTCAGGTGAGGAGTTGCCATTTTGAAAGATTACTTGCTGCTCTCCACGGGGAACCCAGAGCAACTGTAGTCGAAGAAAGTGACTAATAGCCCCTCACGTTCAGAACCTTGCCTTATATCTTCCACGTTCTCTCTATGCCGAGGGATAGCCCCCAAGAGCTTCGACGTTCCTGCTGGTCATCTGATGCGTTAGGCTATTCCTCTGATGCGATAGGCTATTCATGACATAGCTATCATGATGACGGTCCGACACAAGCATCACTATGTGGATACGGATGGCGGGGGAGCCAACATGCTGAAAAGTTGGAAAATCCCGCCGCGGACGAAGGTGGGGCCTCACCGTCGCCACAGCCCAAGATACCTCTCGAATCCCGAATGTCTGCCGCGTTTTCCAATCCAGCAGACGAAACGATCCCGGAGTTGGGTTGTCACCTCTCGTTTAGCGCCGGAGCACGGATCCCCGCGCGTCCTGGATGCGTTGCCCCGCAGCTTACGTCTCGGAGGGAGCTGATAAGATGCCCACGTCTCCCACGGTGCTATCGATTTCCAACTTGTTTTCCAATCCATCGTCCTGCCGCACACCACGCAGCGCAAGGACCCTATCGATATAAGCCCGGCGGGTGAGTCTGGTCCGTCGCAGACAATTGACCAATCAGACCAGATTCACACGACCGGTGCAGCATGTCCTCAACATCCACATCATGGAGCGCCGTATCCTCCAAGGTAGCACAGGCCATTGAGCATGCCATTCAAGAAGCAAGTGACGAACTCCGAGCTGTCTCTTTGGATATTCACTCACATCCTGAGCTGGCATGGGAAGAACACCATGCTCACGACGCCTTGACACGATTCATGGAGAAGAAGGGGTTTGAAGTGCAAAGGCATGCGTACGGATTGGACACAGCCTGGCGAGCGACCTATGAGATAGGGCAAGGTGGAAGAACGATCGGGTTCAATTCAGAGAGTAAGTTTGTCTTTCACTACAATGCATGCCGCCTATGGATTGCTGACAACTCTCTTCCGATAGTGGATGCTCTCATGGGCATTGGCCATGCATGCGGACACAATCTCATCGCCATTTCAGGATGTGCCGCAGCCATCGGAGTAGCAGCAGCGTTGAAGCAACACAACATTCCAGGCAAAATCGTTCTCCTAGGTACTCCCGCCGAGGAGGAGGGGGGAGGGAAGACAGAGTTATTGAAAAGGAACGCTTATAAGGATATGGATGCTTGCTTGATGTGAGTGGTCCATCGCGGGGTTAAGTGCTGGGCAACACGATGTCGATCTCCATGCTCATCCATCCTTCTCCTGCCTTTCATGCTGCAGGATTCATCCTGGTACTGGCGGTAACGGGTCTGGATCAATCACTTCTACTTCCATCGTTGGATTCAATGTCACATACAAAGGCAAAAGTGCACATGCCGGTGTAAGTAATGTCTTTGACACTTGCATTCAGCCTTGCGTCTTAATGTCGCATTCTTGCATGTATCAAGGGAGCACCCGAGAAAGGAATCAATGCCCTAGATGCTGCTGTTGCCGCTTATGTCAACGTATCAGTACTTCGGCAACAAGTTCCCGGTACAAGTCGAATACACGGGGTCATCGCTGGATCTGAGAACTGGTCGTCAAACGGTAAGTGAACTGGCGATGGACCTGCTTAGCTATGACTAATTCTGTAGAACAACACTCTTCGCTTTGCCAATCGCTCATGTATAGTCATTCCTGGGGAAGCCAAACTCAAGTACGGTGTGCGCGCCCCAACAGCCCGAGAAGCCATGGACATCATCCCTCGAGTGCTCAACTGTTTCAAAGCGGCCGCACTCTCCAGTGGCTGTTCGCATGAAATCACAATAAGCCACGCTTATCTCGATCTACAGCCTTGCACAACGTTGGAGAGTTACTACCAGGAGTACCTTAAAGAACGATGGGGCTCGGAAGGCTATCAAGTTCCCGACAGAACGTCAATATCCGCGAGTACCGATTTCGTAAGTGTCCACCAGTCGGATAGGAGTAAGGACTTGACTAAATATTGGCTGTTCATTACAGGGGGACGTGACGTATCACCTGCCGGGGCTTCATCCCATGTTCCACCTACCTAACGCACATGGAGGAGAATTCCCTCGTAAGTGTCAAGCACTGGAACTCGACCTTCCCTTGCTTATATTGTTGGCACCTTCCAGACTCCGAGTCTTATACGGATGTGACGAAAGGACCGGAAGCTCACCAAGCTGCTCTGAAGGCAGCAACTGGAATAGCAGTTGTTGGTGCCCGGGTCTTAGTTGATAAAGACTTTGCGCAAGAAACACGAGCAACATGGACAGAGCAAATGAAAGCTATTCAGGCAGAACAAACAATGGCAGATCTCGAAAAATTGCTCGCACCGTATCGGAAACAACATGAATGAGGCATCATTACAAGGCATGATCTAGGTTCCTATCAGTATCAACAACGAAGAACATGAGTAGATATTGCGCGATGCAACGAGTTCAGAGAAATACTATATGTGAATACTATAACACTATTATCTTATGCATGTCTGATTGGCCAGACGCAAAATTTGTTCTTGATGTGTGCCGTCGCCTCGGGGGAACTCTGATCACGGGAAGCTTTCACCACCATGTACGAGCGCAGGTCAGACGCAGGTAATATGCAGTCCGAGACTCACGCCACGATCGGGGAAGCGCACATATCAGCTTGTTGACAGGTCATGCCACGGTGTAAACTGCTGACAACCGTCAGGACACTGACGGAAAAAACGCAAGCTACTGGCATGAGGACACTGACCCTCACTCAACACCTCGAAATCTACAGCATCACCATCACCGCTGCGCCCACTACCTTCGCCAACTTCTTTTCGTTTCTGCCCATCCACCCTGTCTCTTGGTTTTATTTTGCATTTGGCGGCGTGTCATGTACTGGAGTACGATTTCGGCCTGGTTGTATTTCGTCTCAGCGGCCTTCAGTTATCCAGGGGGAGAACCCTTAGGTGACTTAGCTCGCGCTAGCTGATACCATGCCACCTATGTTTTCTCACATTCAAGGTATATCATGTACTCAGCTGATTTCGGAACTGCTTCCGCATTGGGATTCAAGTACGATTGGAATCGAATAAAACTTCCACCACCGAAGCGAGTGATGGGGTATCCGTTACCTTGTTCGACGTCGGTGCACTTTCCCGGAAATTCACATAACAATAGTCTACTCCCTTACTTCTGGAGAAATCCTCGCGAAGCTTCATATTATGCGACACGATGACACTATGTCGGTCCAGTCCGCATTTCGGTAGAATGTATGACTGTCGGAAACCTCGAGCTATACTGTAGACACCAAGTATTTTAAGGCATATGGCATCTTTATTCGGTATGTATAAGCAGTACATGGATACCCGCATATCACCTGGTTGGTGCTTCTTCGGAAATCTCTTCGCTCACGACCGTCCGGCGTGTCATCCATGATGCACCGTGATGTCGTATATCCTAGATTCTGCTCATATGTACCCGTATCGGCCGCGCCCTACGTAGGACTCAGAGCAGCTGGCTTATCTGATATCAATCTATGCGGCAACATACGAAAGTCAGCTATGCGCTGCGATAGCAGGCTGATCACTCTTACCTGAGCCAAACTGTGCCCCCCAAGGACTTTTCGGGAATGATCTCCCATGGCCCTCGTTGCGCATGAGTTCTGCTCTCATTCGCAGCCCGTCCGAGCCGCCTCAACAAAGAAGCTCGTCCTTCAGCAGTACCTTCGGCTTCTAGTGTCACCATGCCTTGCCATTCATCACAGGCAAGATGCCCCGCGTTAGGGGTTATCTCGAATCCACATACGTGCAGATATCGTTTAGCGACTATTTTTTCACCGCGGGACGTGGCGATGTCGCTTCTTTCGAACGCCAGCCGGATAGTAGCTACAGCGTTGTCGGCCCATGGCGAAAGATCGGGCGAGACGATGTAGGGTGCCGGCAAAAGCGGGTAATAATACGACGGCGGAACCTTGAAGGCATCAAAGTATCCTGGAAGATGACCTTCTGGCGAGAACCTGTATTCGAGTGGGACGAGATATGGTTGCACAGTCGGTACGAAGAGCATCAAGTGACGACTCGAGAGCGGATCCCGTAATGCTGTATTAACGACCACGTCTCCTAAACGCAATTTGGACCAAGCTCCACAGCGCTCTAGCTCGTGTCTAGCACGTCTTGCCCCTTCTGCACAGGGCCAGTCGGGTACCTGTTCGGATAAGGGTACGAATACCCGAAGAATGGGCGCTCGGCCAACGACGTAAGGGATTGGCTTCTGGAAGGCTGGCTCGACAGGTTGTGGCGTCGGAGGCCTAATCCGACCAAACGTTGGCGAACTCGTAGCCGTGCGGTCGTCTGGCATACTGCCGGCAAATCGAGCGAGCGAATTGCTGGAGGGAGAATAATGGCCTCCCATACTTGATTTGCCGAAGGGATCCCCAAAGGGCCTTGTTCGCATTTGACCGTGTCGGCTAGGGAAGGTGGAGCCTCCACTTGAGTCCCCATACAGAGATCTTCCTGCTGCAGATTCATCCACAGAAAAGATGGAACCGGTGCCACCGCCATCAAGCGAGTTGCGCTTGCGAGAATGCGTAAATACTGGATCTCCAAACCCTTTGAAAACATATCGTTTGGCGGTGGGAAACGATACCGGTGGCGGTGCACTGTGTTTCTTGCCTTCGCGGCGCGGCATCACGAATGCTTCACCGGCAGCCGAGGATTCACTTCCTCTCCGATCCTTGTTCCTCCAGGATATGATTGATGCTGATCCCACAGAGCTTCGACGTTTGTGCTGCCTATTTGTCAAGCCATGCGAGAACGAAGGACTGGACAAGAGTTCTTGACTGCCGAGATCAGACTTGACTGCGCTCAAGGGCTCAGGCATCACCAATTCCACCACCCTTTCTGCTTTCGGTATTAGCTGAGGCTGCCGTGATGGTCCGCTGCCACCATATTCTGATCCGGCAGCCGCACTGGCTGTTCGGGATCGCTGTCCAGCACCGCCAAACAAGCTCAGGTTTGACACAGAGTGGGAAAGACTGGATATTGATGGCTCGTCCTCGAATGGAAATGGGGGCATTGTCGGGAACGCCGTGGGCGGTAGCGATCGAAGGAAGAGGACGATCAGAGTATGTGATAGCGAGAGATGCCGAAGTAGCGAGGTAAGGTGCGTCGGATATGTTGGATAGGCTTCAGAATTATGCAAAAGGGACTCCACTAAAGCCACACAAGATAAGCTGCTGATGACTGAGCCTCTGGCTTGCATCGGGCACTACTTACGAAACCCTTCCCAAACACCCAACCCAGGCCAAGCGACGTCGGGTCCCAGATTCAAGGCCCATTCCCTGACGATCCATTTCCCCACCATTTCTCCGCTGATACATCGCCTCCATCGTTTATTGAAAGCGGTGAGCAACGAAAGGAATGATGCGATTGATAAAAACGGCAACAGGGCCTTCTGTACTCCTTCGTGCATGAACACATCCGTAAGCTTGATAGACGGTCGGTAGTAGGGGTTAGTGATGTCTTGTGGCTGGGTCGCAAACATCGTGGTAGAATCGTGAACATTGGGATTGAAAGTAGTCTGCTGTGGTGTTGGCGTGCGTGATATCGGGTCTGCACGGTAACTCGAGCTGCGGGAAGAAGCTCGTGGTCTGGGACGATTAAGGACACTAGTTTTCCTTACAGGGCCTGCCTCTCCCTCGGCCGTGTTCGCGGAAGAGCGATCCTTTTCCTTTTCCTCGTCATCATGCATCTCCTCAATCAGGGAATCAACTACGACGTTCGTCGGACTGAACCCGGGCGAAACCAACCCCATTCCCATTCCCGGGCTGAGCATCTGCGTGGGGTGAAATTGTCGGTAGTTATTCGGCGATTGTTTCAAGTCGAGCGCGGGCGGGACAGGGAGTTTGCGACTCGGTGTGGCGTTGACCGAGGAGTTTGATGATGCTGGATACGGATGTGGTTGGCGCGGGGAGGAGAGGGAGACGGATCGCGACGGCAATTGGGATCCTGCTGCTGGGCGGTGAGAATAGTCCGGCGCAGCAGGGGCGGTGACGATCGGCGGCAGATCTCGATGGATCGCCCTCGAGGGCCCGCCGGAGGTGGAGGAAGAGGAAGCGATGACCTGTACCCGCGGCGGTTGCTGACGAGTACGACTGGGATTTGGAGTGGATCCACTGCCGGGGGTACTGAGGCTGGGCGTGGGCGTGGAGACGGAGCGAAGAGCGCCCTCCCCGTTTCGGGAACGATGAACGGGTCCTAAACCGAGCCCTTGTAGTTGCGCCTGTGTGGATGACGATGAGGGCGATGATTGGTACGGTCGGATTTCTCCGTGCCCAGAGAACGGACTGAGCGGGCTCGGCGACCGGACGATATGGGATCCCGCCACTCCTGCCGGGCCCGTACCGTTTGTCGGGTGCGCCAGGTGGGAAGAGGCCGTACCTCGGCCGCCCGCACTGGGAATTGGTGGAAGCGGATGGTTTTCCGGCGGCGGCGGAGGGGCGGCGGATACCTTGCTGTTCCCGGATCTTGGAGCGGAGCTATGATTGCTCGCATAGCTAGAGATGGAAGCGTGCGTCTGTGAGCTATCGGTCGATGTTTTCCCGCCGAGAGACGAATGCGAATGGGATTGAGAAGGCGTGAGTGGACCGTCGTCGTCTTCGTCTTCGTGAGTCGTGCCGCTGCCGCTGAAATACGCCATATCCAGAGAGGGCGAGGGGGGAAAGTTGGCTATAATCGGTGTGATTTCACCTGCGGAAGGTGGACGATGATAGCAGAGGAGGGAGGAACGATGTAAGCGGACGTTGTGTGTGAAATCGGCCGTAGAGAAAATCAACAAGTCTCGCAAGTCAAACGAGGGCCTTGAAGGCAGGCGCGATTAGTCTTGGCCGCCGATAGACGACCTCGGAGCGAGAAAGGTGCCAAGTCCCGAACGGGTCCTCTGAACTTGCTGCCTGCGGCGCAGAGTCTCACTTCGCTCAACCGAGTCTCGGGCGGCCTAGGCCGCCCTCGGAAGAAAAGGGGTCGGTCGTCCCTCTCTCCAACGAGACTCTTTCGCGCTTGCACGCCCGATGAAAGCGACTACTCCCGGCCGTCTCGGGAGAGTTCATCAGACTCAGAGCCTGCGGGGCGCTCTCGCTTCAATCAAAGAGCCTCATGTGCCCTGTGGCAGCCTTGGGCCTCGAGAGGCCAGGACACTTGACTCCCCCGGCCGCGTTCATCGCCCTCCCCCCTCTTCGGCTGCAATGTCAAGCCTCGCCCTGTTCCAAGACACCCTCGGACCGCTGCCATAGCCTTCATCGTGTACTTACCCAAACCCTTTTCTTGCAGTTTCGAAGGCCGTGATCCCCGGTCGTGCTCCCGCTCCTGCGCCTGAACTGCAACCGCCGGCATCATTAACGGCGGTAACCCCGGAACAGGCGAGTTGTAGTGCTTCATCCCTGGCTGGTTGGTATCATCCGCGCGAAGAAGCAACGGAGAGCCGGCAGAGCCGGCAGAGGAACTCGAGGTGAGGTCGCGTCGGTTGCTCACGGATGGTGAGGTGGGGAAGTGGGAGGACGTGGATGGAGTGGTGGAGGAGGAGGAGGGTGCAGAGGATGGCGGGACGAGCAGTGGTGGAAGGCCGTTCAAGGGCGACTGGTACGACCGCATTCCGGAATCGGTTCCTGCGACGGCTCCGTTTCCGGGGTAAGCTTTGGTGGATCGGGAGCTCGATCGTGTAGGAAGGGAAGTGAGGATCGGCCCCGCCACGACGGAGTGGTTGAGGGCCGGGGAGGAGTTTGGTTGCGGCTGCGGCTGCGCGGAGGGTGAAGGCATGGCGTAAGCTGGTGGAAGGGACATGGTGGCTCGCTCGTTGGCTCTGAGTGCCTGACTAGGGCTGCGCTGGCATCGGCGGGGAGGGGGCGAATGGCCGACGGCGGGACCTGTGGCGTGGCTAGCTGGGGATGTGGCACTCGATGACGCCTTGTGGATTGCGGGAGTGTCTACCAGTTTCCTCAACATTCCCGTCGATCGCCCGCTGTCTCACGCACGGCCACTCAGTCGCACCCGCCCCGAAGCAGCAATTTACACGGCGGGCCATCGCACCACGCAGGAGGCACATGTGATGGACACTGGTTCGTTATCTAGTACAACAAGTATCGACGGACGGGTACACGCCGCACTCTACTCCCACAGCTTGATTAATCCATCCCATGACGCGGTAATCAACTTGGACTGCACGCACAGAAACAAGGGTCAGCGTCCCATCCGCAACTCGCGAACGACAAAGAGGACGACAACGTACATGCTGATGCGGCAACCACACATGATCAATCACCACCTGCTTGTGCGCGTGCAACCGTTTCAGAATCTTGCCATTCTTCCAGTCCCAGAAAACGACATTCCCTTGCCCGTCGCCGGACGAGAGGAACCGTCCGTCCGGGGAGAACCCGATCGCACAAGCATACCCGGCCACCGTGTGCCCCGCGAATCGTTTTTTACGATTTTGGCGGAATCCGTCGGTCGAGTAGATGAGGATTTGGTTGTCGAGTGATTGCGCCGCGAACCATTTGTCTGCGCGCGCGCGCGCCAGTGGACGAGATTAGTTTTATTCCGGATCATTCCACGCTCTTGACTACTCACTGTTCGGATGCAGCGTCACCGCCGGCATCGAATGCATATATGGCTCGGCAATATACTTGATCACCACAGGGATATCATAGTCCCACGCACGAATCGTCTTGTCGTCACTCGTCGTCACGAATCGTCGGTTCTCATCGACAAACGTGATCGTATTCACCGGACCAAGATGCTGGTCGTATTCTTGCACAATCTCGCGCGTTCGGAGATCGTACTAAGGGTATGGCAATTGCACGCAACGTCGGCCCCGCATCTACGTTAGCGACTTCACTCGACCGCGCCGTCCAGTCCCAAACGCACCTGGATAATCTTCTTGTCTGACATACCGGCAAGGAAAACATGCTGCTTGTCCTCGTCCGGGTTAAACTTGACGACGTTGGGGATCTTGCCATTTGTGAACGCCTGAATGCATTGACCTGGAAGCAAGAGGCAGTCAGCCATCGGGACCGGTTGCACGCCGTCATCGCCGCCGCATCCCGCTTACCCGTCTCCGTGTCCCATAGCTTGATTTGTCGATCGTAACTCGCGCTCAAGAACCGCGTGCCGTCATTGTTAAAGTTGACATCCTTGATAGCCTTGGTATGACCCATGAACGTTCTCAGGCAGTTGCCTTCATGGTAGACGTCCCAAAGCTAGATGAACGAGTCAATCTCGAGCACAGAGATAAAATAGCACCACACACGCACCTTGACCTTGGTATCCATGCTTCCACTCAACAACAAATGACCACTCTGCGGAAACAATCGGATCGCACTGACAGCCTTGGTATGTCCCGTCCACGTATGCGTACACTGCTGCGGGATAAAGCTCTCGGGCGCGGGCGTATCCTCCGACGGACGGAGGTTGACGCCAAGATCCGTAGGGATGTGCATGTACGTCCGTCCAGCGTAATCCGTAAGTGATTTCCCATGAAAGATGGATTTTTCCTCGCCCGCCTTTTTCAGTCGTTCCTTGGCTGCCGCGGTTTCATCGTCGCGACGTCGTTTTTCGGCGCGCCATTCCTCCATGTCTTCTTCCAGCTCCACATCAACGTCCTCGTCCCCTTCGTATGATCCCCACGGTCCAATGTACGCGCCTTCCCCGTCAACAACGCTTGGGTCGCCTTTGGCCTGTCTTCTTCTCTTCAATTCTCGACGTGACGCGTGGGTGCCTTTGAGGTTGTCGATCATGGAAAAGTTATTTGAGGATGCTGTCGTCACGTCTCCAACAATGGACTCTTGCGGAATGAACGTTGTAAGCGCGGATGGGTTGAGCGCATATCCGTGCACGGAAAAAGTACGATGCTGTTGCAGAAACGTCGAGGCGTCCATCGATTGCTCTTCAACGTGGCCTGTGGAATGCATGCATTAGCCATCCGACATCAGTAGTTCACTACACCTCCACTCACCAGCAACACTGTTCATTCCTTTGTTCTTCCTCGTATCGTACGGGTTTTCCGGGCCCAACGTCGGTCGCATCATATCGTCATACGTGATATTCACATTCATCACCTTGTCCGTCGGGCGAGTTATCAATGCCGTGGGTGCATTTGGATCCTTAATGAGGGGCAACCGTTAGTTAACAAGACGCCGCGAGCCAGTATTGTCCAACGCACTTCTGCTAGAACATCCGGAGCCGCGCGCACGCCGCCTCCAGCTGCACCCCCGAGATGCCCAATGACGGCGCCAGTCCTGTCCACAGCCTGCGCATCAGTCAGGCCAAACAGATCGCCCCGTGCTTTCTGCTCTGCTGCTTCGTCGTCGAGGTCTTCGTCATCTCCGGAGGGTTTCGACGACGATGCTGCGGCGAGGGACGCGACGGACGCGGGAACGGCGGAAGGAGACTCGTCGTCCGAAGAGGTGTAGTCTGCTACAAGGCTCGCCATGGTGGGGATGATGCAGATGTTATTGGATCCCTCGTACTCGCCGCGTGCATACCATCAATGTGTAGCCCGTCATTCCAAGCACAGAGCGTTTCCACAGCGCGAGAGCGATCGAGAAACGACCCGGCCAGAGTTGGCACGTCAGCAGGACCGTGGACAACCCAGAGGTTCCATGTCAAAATCCGGAAAAATCTCGATTCTGATGTCAAGGTCAGAGGAAAATCCGGAAAAATGGTGCCAGACTCGATCCAAAAACAGGTGAGGTTTGAGTAAAAACCGAAAAATTCCAGGCCGTCTTCACCTGATTTTGCGCTTGAGAAGCCTCCTCAAATCTCGACCTTTGCCACGTTCTCGCCTCCTTTTGACTTTATCAACTCCTTTCCCCCCTTAGATACGGTGTGCACCCCTTCCAATCGTCTTCGTCCGCCCGTCGCAGAAGTTCCCGAGCCGTTTAGAGGATCAGGAGGGCACACCGGGCTTCTATCTTCGTATTTGCTGGCATGGGATTACTCTTCCCTTAAAGCGGTATTGCATTATGCATGCCTCACTATCTATAATCAGTCATCCATAGCGACTATTTATATGAGCGTGTGACTAGTCATGACTTTCACTAGTCAGATTTGGTGTAGTGTCATAAATACAACTCGAGTGCGGATGCAGCATTGTAGAGGAACCCACTACTTGTACCATAGTTTGCTGCTCTAATACGATATATATTTATACACGCCATTCACAGCAATTCAATAGTGGAATTCAAAGTTCGGATGTCACATATCGTGACCATTGGTAGCCGGCTAAAATTGCGATGTTCTTTCGCGTTCTTTGCCTTCCAGACGATCGCGATTTCGGCGGTTTTTGCTTATGTAAACCGCCATAAACCGTGACATTTCCTGTCTAATATGTGAACACCCAAGAACAAGTTCTGCTCAAACGACTGTGACAGAAAGGTATTCTCCATGCGTGTAGAAGTCGAAAAGAAGGTAACTCATCTGGCGTAACACTTTGTTTGTCAACGAACCAACAAACGGATCACTTTATTATGTCGACACCAGCCTCTCAAACAACATCCTATCATTCACGCACTATGTCGCGGGCAAGTGGTCTAGATTACGTAAGCACGTTATATAGCACCGCCGTTG
>JABRPJ010000164.1:0-20731 GCA_013461525.1 Naganishia randhawae
CCAGATTGCACAGGGTGGCTTATGGCCTAGAATATTTGAATTGTTTCATATTCCAAATACCACTAGAATCACCCCCCCCCCAACTTCCCCCTAAATCCGAAATCCTCCGTCGCCCACCACCTCTCCAAAACTTTGCCTCCATCCTTAGCTAACATCGCTCTTCCACACGTCCAGAATGAAAGTTCTCGCCTTGCCCTTCATAGCTATCAGCGCTGTCCTCATTACGGGCATATCATCCTTTGCTGCAGTCGTGCAAAAACGCTCAGGACCTTGCGGTATGAAGTGCAGTGCAGATGGATTCTGCTGGCTAGCAGACCTAGACAACAATCCATGTACCACCGTCGTTACAGCTACAGAAACTGTCACCAGCACCGATGTGCGGGTCACCGTGACAACATCGACCGCACTCGCAACCACCACACCTGCTCCTCGCCCCTTCCCTCCTCTTTGCGATGAGGATTGCTCGGACGAGGAATCGCTTTACCGTATTCATCCTTCGGGCGATACTTCGTTGTGCCTCAGCGCAAAGCTTGCCTCGGAAGACAAACTGGATGAACCCCCTCAAAGGCCACTAACTGTGTAAGCCTTCGCTGCTAAGCGTTACTGTCGTGTAGTGCTCATTGGTCTTTATGTCCAGGGTATCTTGTGATGCGAAACCGGGCGTTCATTACTCGATTTATCGGGACTGGGTTTTTCCAGCAACTGAGCAAACTCTCGGCGAGACTCCAGAAGGAGTCACCGCCATCAAGCTAGCAGATACGGATCGGTGTCTGGATGCTCATGATCCCAGTAAGTGAGCGAAGGTCAGAATGAGGCCCATAGCTGTGTAATCACCGCTGTATCTGGTGCTGCACTGACACTTTACCTCTTCACTGCAAAGTCGAAAAAGAACCATGGGTGAGTCATGACTCTTAGTCCCATACTTCAGGCCAATCAGAACTGATCTTTGCGTCCTGGATGCCCCGCAGCTTTACAGATGCACAGGAGGAGACAATCCTGTGAGTGACTTACGCATCATCGTTTCAACAATGGGCGACCGACTGTGGCTCACTCTCGATAAAAATGGTCCCGTTAGGTCAAGGCGCAGAAGTGGTACATTGAAGGCAATGGGCAGCTTCGTCTGGATCAGAAAGTCAACGATCAAGGTATGCCTCCTCGCAAATCAGTATTGACATAGATGCTTAACGACAACCTGCTTGTCTAGAGTTGTGCCTGAGTAGCACGAAGAACACTAGATTCCTGCAGCTTTGCGAATGTAATCCAGACCATTCGAATTCACTTCAGAAGTGGGAAGTCTGCCTCGTCAAGGACGATTGAACGTACCAATGCAGATAGACGTAGTCGTGCAGCGGATAAACCTAGCCCCTTGATGACCGTGTATGCCACTTGTCCCACGTATCATCATCAGTAGTGGTTCTCTTCTTTGTGGTCCAGAGCCCCCATTGTTTTCAGGTTGTGTTGATCGACGCACCTGTACGTGTATTGATTAAATGCTGGAGCCAAGGGCTTTGCAGCAATGCCGACGAGCTTTTGCCACTTGACCACTTAAAAGTACGCCCTAATGGTATTGCCGCGACTGACTTGTTGTGATAGCCGACGACTGTATTTAGCTTCGGGTCGTCCGCTCCGACTCGACCGGAGCCTTTGCCGCGCTCGGCCGGCTGGAGACCCCACGTTCCGATTGCACTAACCGCTCGCCATGGCATTGGCTGAGATCCTGCGGGGGGAGGCTATATACCCTTACCTTCGCTCTCCAAGGGCGCTGAGACAGACGGGCACTGTTCATCGTCTGTGCTGTAAGTCTCATTCGCTGCCTCGGTACCACTCTCATTGATCCCAGGTCAAAATACCTCCTCGTCCATGATTCCTCGTGCATTCAACTCCGGTCTTCGAACGAACGCTGCTCGACCATCACTCAACGTTGTTCACCGGTCTACTGCCTTTGCAACAAGACATCAGGCCGTTATCAGGACAATCAGCAATAGTAGTATTACAAAGATGTCTCAAAGTTGGAAACAGGTGCGTATTTCCCGACATGGTGCGTGTAGATAGTGTTCTGATTCAATCAATTGCGGGAATGTCGTTTCCCTTATCCCTATGCTATTTAGGACCCTCATAAGTAAGCTTTCTGTTCATCTGCAAGTATATTGTGTAGTGTGCTGGCGCTGACTCAGTCTTCGTTGCTGATCATTTAGGCTCTTGGTGTAAGCTTCACCTTGAATTTCTCAGTCCATCGGACATACATAATCTTATCACTTCACGTTTTGATATCCAGCATTCCCGGACCAATCGAGGTCGCCGATGATGTGAGTTGCAGCGATGAGGTACTGACTAGAATCGGGCAGCTGATGCTATTTCCATCAAAAGGTGCTTTTGGCGAATGCTCATCGTAAGTACCAAGACCACAGGGGTTATGTCTCCGCTGCGGAATGGATGCAGAACCGGATGAACACCGATTGATAGCTAGAGCTCGGTCGAGACCCCCAGAGCCATTCCTTTTGAACGGAGCTGACCACATGTTCTGCTCCTATAGCATCGATGTCGCACGTCTCGCCATCCTTTGCCCCCGTCTTTGGCAACTGCATTCGACTGCTCAGACAGGTTTTGTACACGAGCGACGGACAGCCGTTCTTGGTTGCCGGAAGTGGAACATTGGGGTGGGACGCTGTTGGTGCCAATTTGATCGAGAAGGGTGACAAGGCTGTGAGTGCGCAGTTTGGTGGTGTGGGAATATGAATGGGAAATACTAACTGTTCGTCGTCGGATATTGCAGCTCGTCTTGACATCTGGATACTTCGGTGATTCTTTTGCCGAGTGGTATGTGCCCTGTGATGCATCGTTTCCCTCATCGGCAGTGAAGTTAACTCTTGCTTCTGGGGATCAGCCTTAAAGTTTACGGAGCGGATGTCACCCAGTTGACTGCTCCAATCGGTGGAAGCCCTACGTACGTTGTCCAGATGGGCATCGATGTATCTTTTTAAGCTAATCCCTTCCTCCATCGACCACGTGTAGCAAGGAACAAATCACCGAAGCTTTGAAGAAGGACAAGTACAAGGTCTTGACATTCACACATGGTAAGTTCCTCTTCGCTTCGAATCTCCTCGTCTCCTTTCTCGTGGCTAATGCACCGCATCTCTAGTCGATACCTCTACCGGAGTCCTTTCAGACCCCAAGATGATCGCTGAAACGGTCAAGGAGGTCTCCCCTGACACCCTTGTAAGTTCACTTTTCAAATCCGCACCGTGTAATTAGTGTTATAACGAAGTCGTGTGCGATACAGGTCGTTCTGGACGGCGTCTGCTCCGTCGCTTCAGAGGAGATCAGATTCGATGATTGGGGAATCGACGTAGTAGTCGGCGCAACTCAAAGTAAGCCTTTTGCGCAGGCGCTTCTCGTTGAGTTTACCTCTGCTTATATTGCTCTTTCTATCCTTCTAGAGGGTCTCGGTGTACCGCCCGGATTGAGCGTCCTTTGCGCAAGTCAGAAAGCTCTCAAGGTGTTTGAGAACCGAAAGACTCCTCCCAGCTCGTACTACATCAGCTGGAGCAAGTGGTTGCCCGTTATGAAAAACTACGAAGCAGGAACACCTTCGTACTTCGCTACACGTAAGCCCACCCCGCTCGAAGATTTTGACGAAGATTCGCTAATGTGCCGTTGCTGTTGCGTCAATTAGCTCCTGTACAATTGATCTACGCTCTGGAAACTTCGCTCAAAACCATCATGGAGGGCAAGGTTTCCCTGGAAGACAGGTTCAGGATGCACCGGGAGGCGAGCCAGAAGTTCAAGAAGGAGATGCAGAGCATGGGATTCAAGACTGTACGTCCTGAAGGTTTCGTTTGGCATCAGGAGCGAATAAGCAGACTTTCTTTCTGTTTAGGTATCCCTTTCCCCCGAGACATCGGCAAACGGCATGACCGCCGTATACTTCCCTGATGGCTTCAAAGCAACCGACATTCTCCCCAAGCTCCTTGCGTACGTTCCAGAACTATGATATTCTAGTGAGGCTGCGCTAATCTCTTCATCGCTGTTCACAGCAAGGACATCGTTGTCGCCGCCGGTTTGCACAAGGATATCAAGGACAAGTACTTCCGAGTCGGTCACATGGGTGTTTCGGTTGTCAATCCCGAAAGGGGTGACATGGACAGGGTGATTAAGGGTGTCAAGGAAGCTTTCGCGGAAGCTGGATACAAGAGCTCTTGAATCGTGGACGGTTCAGCTTTGGTAAGAACAGAGTCGAGCCGGTATCGAAAATCAAAGCTGTAGAGCGTTCATGGCGAACTTACAGTGCAATACAAGGTAAATTTAGGTGGGGAACGGGATACCCATCGCGTTGTAGCAAGTAGTGAAATATTGGCACCATGCGATTGCGGCATCTCCTTTCTTTAGACCGGAATGTGTTCGTTCATGCAATACGATAACTTATCAAGGGTACAGGTGGAGAAGCTGGTGCTGCCAGCTGGGAACGGTCCATTCTTGGAGCAATCGCGACCGAGTTCCAGCGCGCTCCTTTCTTCCGAGCACCCTCCTCCTGGAAACTAGTTGACATCCTCTCTCACCATCGAATCGTACTAAGTCTGTCCATTCTCCTCGACCCCCGATAGCACAATGAGTTCAGGCGGCTTCAAAGTTCCGGCGCTCCCAGAAGGGGGATCCTTAAACCGCAAACTTCCCGACGACTCGAACGGATCCAGCACATAACAATCCCGTCCGACCGTAGAATATGATACCTAAGCTGTCACTGTGTCTTCCCCCGCCTCTACCACTGCCGCCGCTTCATCGGCCAAGCCACCGAAACGTACTTATACTTTTGGTCCCAGTGTCCCGATCAAGAGTGATATGGGCGGGAGAAGCGTCACGGCGGATGTTAAGGGGAAAGGCAGGGATTCAGGGATGGATGATGCGATGGGTGTCAGCGGGGACGATGGGGATGAAACATTCGAGGCAGATGAAGGTGATGAAGAGGGCAGATTATTCGGTGGAGGAACCAACCAGACGCAAGAGGTCAGTTGGCATCTTGCGCAGATATGATCGTATATGAGCGCTCACAATATATTTCTACTCTCAGCAAATTCTAGACAAGTTTGCCAGAGCCGAAGATGACACTGTAAGCGGCTTGCGAGCAGGGCTGAACGTCATGCGCTAATATATATGCGTTTGTTTTCTATTGTAGGGTTCGGGTCTCCCGACTGTTCAAGAACTTCACAGACAAAGCATCAAATTCGAGCAAATCGTGCAGAAAAAAACCGAGATGGAAGCGCGATTCATTGACGACCCGTCCAAGTATTTCAACGTCTGACAAGTATCAAGCACAGGGCCAGGCGGAACGCTGTGCTGACGGAAGTGCGGACGAAGATATCTTGGTTCTGAGGCCGAGCTCGACAAGGCATTCACCTTTCTTTACTCCCTCGCCCAAGACCCGCTCACATATTATCCCGAGCTTTCGAGACACGAGACGCTGGTTTCGACGCTTACCAATCTTTTCATTCACGAGAACACGGATATCAGCTTGCAAGTGATCGCAGTCTTTGTGAGCTGACAGGCGAGGACGTCGGAGAAAGACTGGAGGACAGAGCGTATGATAGCAATAAGCAGTATGCGACGGAGATACTGTCGATATTGTTACAAGAGGAGAGAGACGTTCGATTGAAGTTTGTCGGATAAAGAGGGTGGATATGGTGCTCGAAGCTGTAGCTGTAAGCTCTTTCCTCATCTAGCAGTACGTTTTCTCATGCTGGGCTTGAACATTTCTGCAACTTGAAGGAATCCCGAAAAAGGATCCGGGAGATACAGAGGAAGTGGAATACATGGAGAACTTGTTCAATACCCTGTGTTCTGCACTCGTCGAACCTGAAGTCAAACAAGCTTTCAACGAGGCAGAGGGTGTCGAACTCATGGTCTTGATTATGAAGGACAAGAAGGCGGCGAAACACGAGGTTGAGACCCGCCGTTCTAAAAGGTCTGTTCGGAAAGCTCCGTGTTCACGATCGGTTCGCTGACGACTCATCGGTCCTGCAGCGTCTAGAAATGAGGGATGTAATCGCCGCTGACGTCGATCTACCAGAAGAGGATTCCGAAGAGACAAAGCCGAACATTGATGATCCGGCGGTACAGAAGATGATGATTCTAGATGCGTTGACGCAGTTCCTGGATGGAATATAGACCACTAGCTAAGAAAGAACAATCTCTTCGTAATTGCATTATCTGATGATATTTTCGTTTTGAGGCCGTCCGTGTTGGATCGTCCCGTATAACCCAAGTTGAGTGTCCGAGACCCTGCGCTGCTACTCCCCGTTCTTGAGCCCCGGCCGCTGCAGCAACATGCGCTGTAGTCGTGCTGCTAGCCATGAGCTGGGCCGTGTACCGGGAACAGGGGCTATAGAGACGCGCTCGAGTCGAGGAAGACGAGCGCACGCCCCTACTCCGCCATGGCGCGCGGGTGTGACGATCTGCACTCGGCTAGGCGACCCTCCTTTGGCGACAAGCTGGGGATACTTGCCATCATCTTGCCACGGCCGATTTCTTGCCACCGCCCCTTGGAATCATCTCGCCATCACTCGTCGCTGCTGGCCGGCGGTCGTTGGCTGTGCGTCTGCATCTGTTCCTCTCGCCGCACGGCCCGGCGCTGACCCCGTGTTCATCTCTGCAGGCGGCCATGGCTCGATACCAGCCCACCGACGGGCACATCAAGTGTATCGCACTTGTGGTATGCGCATCGCAGGCAGTCCCATATACCGGACATCAAGCTCACCTTGTCACTCTACCAAGTCTTGCCTCGTACCAGTCCGATGTTCAGTTTCACGTCGAAGAGCCAGCAAACCAATCGCAAGCTTCCAACAATGAAGTCGCTTGTGTTATCAAACCGAGCCAGTCGGTCGTCGACACACGAGGTAACACACCGAAACATTGCCTTTCAAGAAGCCAAGGTGTCACACCGAAATCCTGCTTGTCAAGAACCCCAGGTCGTACCATCAGAAATGGCGTCACATGGAGCCCTCACTCTGACGCCGTGCTTATGCACAGAGCTGATCCGCCTGTTACCATCAGAGATGCGCCCCACCAGTTGACCGACACCGCCAAAGACCATTATCCCTCTGTCGAGTCGCTGACGAGCAGTCGCGTGGGAAAGCCTACCAGCAAGGAAGAACGACGAGAAATGAGGCAGAAAGCATGTAGCATGATCAAACGGAGTTACAACCTGCTTTCCATCCAGACAAACAAACGGCCACTATCTTCCTGCGGACAAGGTGCTGTCGAGTCCCCGACGAGCAGTAGCGAGGGAAAGCCTAGCAGCAGGAAAAAGCAACGGCCGAAGCAGAAAACACGTAGCATGGTCAATTGGAGTGGCAAGCTGCTTTGTATCCCAACAAACAAATCGTCGGCTTCAGTCAAGAAGCAGAACTACATGCCTGGAGGACACGGTGGATACGGTCATGCTGATAAACCTTCAACCGCCCCACCCGCATATCCTTCATCTCAAGCATACCATCAGAGCGCGCCTCAGACTTGTGGACATACAGTCCATGCTCCTCCCCCGGCTCACGCCGGCCAGGTTCTTCTGCCTTTGCAACATCCGTCACTAACTCCCTATAGGCAAGAGAAACCACTCGGGGCAGAAGCCGACGAAGTATGTGACTCTATGGATGTCGACGATGAAGACCATAACATGCTAGCATATCACACGATGCACATCGACCAGCAGGCGTTTGATGATACCCCTATGGACATCGATCAGCAGGCTCTTGACGATGATACCTCTATGGACGTTGATAATTTCTCGCTTCCGCAAGATACCTCTATGAACGTCGATGATTTCTCGCTTCTGCAAGCTACCTATGTGGATGTTGGTGATTTCTCGCTTCCGCAAGACGCTTCTATGACATCCTTAAAAGATGAGCAATTCATCGAATACAGAAACGTAGACGAGCAGAGGAACTCTGGCCCGTTCGTTGACATGGCGCTGGATAATCTAATACTGAACGTCACTTCGCCAACATCGTACGGCCGTGATACCTCTATGGATGTCAACGACTTCTCGCTTCCGCAATATACCTCCGGGGATGTTGTTGAATTCTCGTCTCCGCAAGATACCTCTATGAACGTCGATGATTTCTCGCTTCTGCAAGCTACCTATGTGGATGTTGGTGATTTCTCGCTTCCGCAAGACGCTTCTATGACATCCTTAAAAGATGAGCAATTCATCGAATACAGAAACGTAGACGAGCAGAGGAACTTTGGCCCGTTCGTTCACACGGCACCGGATAATCCAGTACTGCATCTTATTTCGCCAACGACGTACGGCCCGTTCAATGCCACCGCACTCAATAGTCCGATACTTAGTCTCGATGCGCCCAAGCCCGAGGATACAACGCTCGACAATACGACAATTACTCTCGATACGGCAACGTCGCACGCTCCTGCACTCCCAACAGCGACGTACGAGTTGCCTCCCTTGCCTCCCTTGCAACCCTTGCAACCTAGTGTCGCTATAATGGATACCACTCTTATTCCACTCCTTCGCGACCCTGCCGCCAACGAAGACGAAGAGGGGTACCGAATCGCTCTCGCGATGCGCTTGGAAGATGAGCGGCAGGAAAGGCTGGTAGAGCAGATGAAATCGGGCGAAGCTCGCGGAGAAGCATCAGCACCACCAGCTGCACCACCAGCTGCACCACCAGCTGCACCACCAGCCGCACCACCAGCTGCACCACCGATCTCGGCAGTACGCCGAAAGGCACGAGCGGTCGCAGCCACCCTCTTCATGCCCAAGAAAAAGCCAGTACCCGCCAACCCGACATCGACCGCCTCCTCTTCCACGAGAGGCAGCTGGCGTACAGCGGAGCCACCACTATACGACCTTTCCCAACGAGCCCGGAGTTCATCAACAGCCCCCATCAATCCCCTGCTCCCGGCGGTCAGCCCTTTCGCGAAGCGAAAGGCGGCACCAGATCGTGACGATTAGGGATATTAGTGATTCTCTTGAACCCCCACCAGGTAGTAGTGAAATGGCTATGGAGTGAAGCAGAAGTACTTATGCTGACTACTTCACCACAGGTCTTTCAACACTGCAACGATGCAGTCGTGTTTCAGTCTGAGCGTGAGCGCTGCCCCTTCCGATGGTGCGCGAATTCGCAGCTCCTGCAAACACGAATGCTACATTAAGCGGCCAGATAACTCTATTCTCTCTAACATATCATGGAAAATAAGAGCACTGTTATAACACATTTTGACCAACTATATAGACGTTATGATATACATACACGCATGCACCGTTCGCGCGAGCGCTGAGTTGAAAAACATTCATGCTCGAGTTTATGCAAGATACTTATGGACGGTATAGAAGCACAGAACTCGCCGAAAGCGTTTGCTCTGAATAGTATGCCTGGGCGCACCTAGGCTTTGATTACCGATCTTGTGTTCACGACGCAACGATTAATTATTCAGAAGGGCCGTCTCTTTCCAGCGATTCAATTCCAGCTGGTACAGGCGACGCTTTGACAGCTCCTCTGCCTCGGCTACTTTCCCATCCGGATTCGCCCACCCACTCAACTTGCCCGTTGGCGGAAATGAAGACTCCTCCTTCATCGGTAGTAAGTACAGTGCGAAATCTTCCTGCTTGTCATCGTCGTGCATCGAATGCCGAGGAGAATCTAAGACTGATCCTCGCTTGTCTCTATGCTGAAACGGACGGCCATATAGGCCTACAGCTGGGGATTCCTGATTGCCTTAGGTCTCGGTTCATACGTCTTCGCCAAGCAACACGTAGATGAGCGTAGAAGACAGCAAGAGAAGAGTATGACTAAACCAAGGGAGAAAAGACCATGTAAGTCAGGACTGCTCCGTCGCCCCTCTTTGCCGACAGCTTGGTCAAGTCCAGGCCCCCTTGCCCCTGCCTGTTCGATTGACATTCGGCCATCGATGCTAGCAACGCTCGATTAAGGCAACCTCGCTCTCCCGAGTCTCTGATTGACTAATGATACTAAACCCTGCCTGATTCTTCAATGCGTCTCATCTCTCCTCCTTTCCCTGAATTCCACTTCGCTCCAATCCCATTTACCATGCGTCTCTACTACGCTCTTGCACAATATGTACGCAAATGAACATCCGACCCGATGCTCAATTCCTTTCATGTGTTCTCGCAATCGCTCGACTTGCGATGAACCTGTAACCCAATGTCTTCCACTTGCGCATCAAAGGGCAACAAAGAATTTCAGATGCTGAAAAGGCCGCAGAATTAGCCGTAAACGAGACGCCGAAAGAGAAAGCACAAGCACAGCAGGAGCTATTAGGGACGGGCGCTGAATAATACGGGGAGGGTGACCGGATGAGGGCGCAATAGGAAATCGGCAAAGAATCATGGAGCGGACTTGCGAGCTGCTCGAATGATTAGTGGCATCGTACGATCTGTAGGTCTTCGATATAGCAAACTGTATTATTATTGACATCCTCTGTGCAGGAAAATTTCAGATGCCGACCGCGCCAAACAACATGTTTGGCCGCTTGTGGGGGGTCACCTGCGACTTGACCTTGTAATTAATCATGACGGCCATCTATACCATTCATTCCAGGCAAGAAAGTCTTCCATCTTTCTGGTTTGCTCTATGATATTCAAGGGCATCTCTGTCTCCTTTCACGGGTTGTATCACTGCTGCATCGCCTCTACTTCGCCTGCCGAGAGTAACGGATAGTAATACTGCATCTTTCATCGAGGTAACGCTGGCTGTTGAGCAAGTCAATGCCGACAACTCTACCGCCAAATATCAGGTGTGGAAAGAGGTGTGAAAGGAGGCCGAGGTTAGGGGATAGATGTCAGCACCAGCTTGGTATCTGCCTGTAATCCCGGCCCTTGGCAGCGGATACACTGTGGAATTGGAAAAGGTCACACGCGGAAGTGAACAGCAATAGTGCTTTCATACGAGGTAGCAGTTATAGTATGGGTCCTGCGCGGGCGAGTCGAAACGAAGGAGAGCCGAGGGAGGGAGAGGATGGGTGGATGGACATTAGTGAGATGCCTGCTGGGAAACCTGATTGAGGATGCCGGGAAACAGCGCAAAGGAACAACAACTGTATGTGCCGGACTAACCACCGGTCCTACCGACTCACAACCTTCCCCGCGTCTTGAACGACCAGAGCCAACCAAAACGTTTCTCACTACCCCTTCCTCACACCCTGGCGGGACGTACACTGGCAACCCCGGTGGCGGAGGCGGAGCAGCGTGGATGTACTCCGGTTATAGCGCGGGCCCAAGGTCGGCTGATAGGGCTGGGAAGTGCGAGAGGAGCGGATGTTGTGAAAGGTAAGTCGGTTTCCCAAGGTGTATGGTGTCATCTTCGTTGGATGAAGCGTCGTCATCCGCAGCGGCGGTGGCGGTTTGAGAGTCGTTCCGGGGAAGTATAGGATGCACCATCTCTACGGGAACAAAGGGGCCCGGTCCTGTAAGCTGCAACAAATGACTTGCTGATCTCCAGCGGTTGATTGCGGGACATGGAAGGAACGCAGATGTCGCAGAGGCTTGAGGTGAGGCCAAGGCAAACCCCTTGATCACAAACGGGTGTTCGGGGAGGTCCGGAGAGCGCAGGTAGACGGACGACATGATGGGGGCGACCTCTCCGGAGCAGCATCCATGGTCGACAATGCAGGTTAATGAACCGCTGTTCTCTCGCTGATCCTGTAGTTCCTTACTTGGTGTACGTAGGTCGGACATGATTGATAGGTAATGGTGTCTCGGCGGAGCATTTCATTATGCTAAGCAGCCGGTAAGTCATCAGTCTGGGGCACAGATAGCTAATCATTTGTATAGGGGAGCTGGTAGGGGTCAAGGGCAAAGGCTCGCAAAGTAGCTGCTCAGCGAAGCTGGCAGGCATGCGATTTTTTCCACCATCATCGCTTACGAGATCGACGAACCGCCCAAGATCACGCTCGCCAAGTTCCTCTTCTTCCAGCTCTTTCGATGACGAAGTGAGATCTCCAGAGTACTCCCCTACGATGTACCCAGCCATTCAGTCTGCCCTGCCCATAAGAGCAAGCACTGGACTACAGCACTCTCGACCGACACCCGACCTCCCACCTTCAACTTCTACAATCAAGCAGTCGTCATCTAGCCGAATCGACCCTTCCGCCGCAGACTCCCTCTCAATGCGAGTCAAAGGTTCGGAAGAGCGCTCAGCATACCCACCGTATTCCAGCTGGCTTTTTTCAGTGATTACGCTGCTGCGGGTTCGATAGGTTGGATGAAGCGAATATCGTGTTAATCGTTAATGAGGTCGAAGCGCTGTACAGGGATCACAGCAGGAACGGTAAGCCCTGACTGTCTTTGACGCAGCTCATGCTTCAAGGACAGCTGCTGATCACGTCGTTCTGCATTATTGTTATTGTCGTTGTTTTCGTGCGGGTTGTGTCGTGGGTAGCGGTGACCTCGACCATTACCGAGCTCGTCATCAACCTCGTCTTCGACCATGCTAATCTGCTAGATTCGTTTATGATTCTGGATGCGGCGTTGCTTGCGGCGCTTTACAAGGCCAAGGGTCTCGAACTCGGTATGTCGCGACGCTTCCTTGTGGGTAGTGGCTAGGCAACCTCCTGCTGACCTCTTACATATCTCGTTGGGTCTCGAAAGAGCGCGCATGAAATCCAGACGCTGGTCCTCAAGTATAAAGCCCTCGTAGACCAACTGCAAAGCACATCAGAGGAGGAAGCACAAGCGGGCAAGCAGCCGCTCAACATGCTCACCCTCACCGCTGAGCTTTACAACTTCTAGGTCATCTCCTGTCGCCTGATCTACGATCTCGTTCGTGGGTTCATCGAGAATCTCGTACCGCCGCGGCATGAAGTGACGACGGGGGTCAAGTTCACGGTAGAGGGGTTGCTCAAGGTGTTGCGAGGTACGCCGGCCCCGTCGAATGAAGCGGGGAAGACAGGGTGTTGATCTTTATTTTATTTTTATTTTCGTTCGGATGATGGGTAGCCTCCGATTCGCATCTTCGAACGGATGATCCCACGTCATTGAAGGACATTGTCCAGCTGGGGCAGCAAACAGCGGCGGGACAAGAATCAAAGATGACGCGAGTCGCTCTCCTGCCGAAGCGGTTGTTCGCGATATGGTGTTGACAGCGTTTGTACTTTGGATCTGGCAGAACAAGGTCAGAGTTCATGGTTGAAACACTCGTCAATGTTAAGGATAACAAGATGCGCGCCATCCCAGGGGTAGAGATAGCGGCCGAGTCGACCCAGAAGCTGAAGCGGTTCTTGGGAGGCCTGACTAAGGAGAAATAGTGCGTTCTCCAACCCCCCCCTCTTCGCCCCCTCACTCGAGGTCCTGTTGGGGCTACAACACTTATCGGTACTTACCCTCTGCCCAGTCTTCGCTCACAAACCGATCCGGTATCCTTCGACGACTTGCTGAATGCCGAGACCAAGGGTAAATAGTGGCTCGTTGGTGCTGCATAGGCCGGAAATCCGTTGGTCGATCGGCAAAGGGAACATGAAGCAGTCAAAGTGAAGGAAGCTGCTGTTTGTTGGGCAACAAGAAGGTGGTCATGCCCGTCTCCAACGACGATGCTGAAGATGACGAGCTCAACTTGCTTGGAATGGACAATACAGAGGAACTGATGAAGCTCGCGCGGGAACAGGGGATAATACGGATATAAGACGTAACATCTCTATTATCACCAGTGATGTAAGTACATGTGCAAAAGTCGAGTCCGGCGGCGGCGGCTCAGACTGATGTGGTCTTCCGCGATTGACAGGATTATGTACACGGCTGTGATTGCCTATCCGCGCTCAAGTTCAACGAGACCCAACAGCGAGACTTTGTTCGAGTCGCTCTGCATTGCTGTGGCGTGGTAAGTCGGTCCGGCTTTGCATTCCCGCCCTTCTGCTGTAGACTATGGAGCTACACCTTGCCTATCGACAGGAAACCCGGTACAACCCGTATTACACTCTTATCCTGCCAAACCTCTTTGAATCCTCCTCCTCCCATCGGTTCACGTTCCAGTATGCCATGTGAACTTTTTGCAGAGATGGAGGAGACGGACGTCGGTGTGGACATTCAGGCACCATGGGTTTCGGAACGGATAACAAGGTGTCCAAGACGAGGATTGCGAATCTCGCAAAGATGTGTGGATGGCTTATCGCTAAAGGCGCTGTGAATTTGACCGATCTTCAAGGTAGGTCCGCGCCGTCTTCATGTGGTAGGAAATCATGTGCTCATCGTTCCTTCTCTGGTCCGACCAGCCTGTCGATTTTTCCAACCTGCAACCTGCAACCGAAAACAAAAACGATAACGATAATAACCTTTATCTTCCTCGGTGTCCGCACCGAATCACCACTCTTCAAGCTGCCTTCAAACAAGACGTCAAAGTCCGACAAGCCTGTGGCGACTCAGGCGATTGGTGATGCTCGGGACCTGCTACGAGCCACTTTCCAGAAGGGTCTGGCTTATACAAGTTTGGCGCAGAGTATGAACTTTTTACTGAGAAGCAGCGAGATGAAAAAAGTCGTCAATGGGGACTTGTTGGAGGAGATTGGAGATGAGGGGCGGGCGGTGGTCAAGGATGGGTTGAAGGTGGCGAAGGATATCGTGGTGCTGGCTGCCTAGCATGTGCACAGTCAATACGGACAACTCGCTTCCTTTCCGCTGTAACCAGACATAGCTTTAATATATTCGATATGCGATACATCAGCTTTTGCTGGGGGACCCAAGTCATCCAAGCACTCGAAAGTACGTCTTGAGGGCTTTCTGGCGCCGCCTCCTATTTGAGTTACAGACATACGTGAAAGTCGGACAATTCTTTTCAAGTCTTTCTACATATTACATTTGAATTTGTTCAAGCTATCTCATGTTACAAACTAGTCATCTTCATCGACCGCTCCAAGGTCATTATCGACGACGTTGACGTCACTGCTCCCGTCCGCACTCGTTGCCCGCACTCCATTCTTCTTTCCACCTTTCCCCCTCCCTCGAATCGCGCGGCTTCCACCTCTTGGCCTTCACCTTCACCCATTCTCCGCCAGTACTTCCTCTCCCTATCGCTTCTCCGTCAATACTTGAGTTGAGCGGAGGGGCGAAACAGGATGTTAGGAGACTGCGGGAATGGGGTGCTGGGGGTGCGGGAGGGCAGGAAGGGTGGGCGGCACTGCAGTCTGATGGGATGAAAGAGAATATAGGCGATGTTAAGCCACTGTGACAAATGATTAGAGATATTAGCTCTAGACATGTCAACGGTCCGGTCGTCTTGCGGTGGGAAACGCTAAACATGGCTCTGCGATGTGTATGTCTAAACCCGAAGCGGTGATAAACGCGGTTCCGCGATTGGGGGGGGGGGGGTGTTCCGCCACTCGCGCACCGCGGTTTTGCGTTACGAGGCTCACCGTTTTGCGTTTCACAGTTAGATTCCGCGCGCATAAGGGAATAGCATTCTAAATGGTCACTCGCACAAGGTTTGGGTTCGATCACCCCTGACCTTTTTTATTTTCCGTTTTTCTTGACGACTATTGGATGAAAGCCTGACGGTTTTTATTTCGCGTCTTTCTTGGCAACTAATTGATGAAAAGTAGTGAAATGGGTATTATTGAGTAGCTGAGAAGCAGGGGCATCCACCTGAACGTGTTTCATTCAGTTTCAACCATTATTGAACTAGACTAACTCAGGCACAAATAAACCTAATGATGAGTCGAAAATGACAGATCTGTCCCTCTTTCCATTAATCGCGACCCTACCGCCACGTGCCGTAGTGCCCGGACCTCCATCGCTTGAAGAGAACGCGGCTTGCTTAATTGCCACAGGGTATCCGGGAAAATCGCTTGCTCACGCTCACTGAGCCAAGGTTGCACATCCCATGGCCTGATGATCACAAATTGCACAATCTCGCTCCTCCACGTAAATTCCACAAGGTGCAGGGCCTGTCCTCGTCCCCATTGAGGTTTGTGTTTTCTTGTCCGTGCGGCCAGACCTGACGATCTTCTTTCGTTCTGGTCGCGAACTTGATCAAATTATTAGGATGCATAGGAATAATAGGATTGACAAAAAAAATTCATCTAAGTAATATGAAAGTCTCGTACCCGGCACCAAGATGTATCTCTGGTAACAGCCTTGCGACTCTCCCTCGTCCTGTACAATTGCCTCTCGTCATCGTCGTTGCTCTTCCAAGCGGCAAACACTCGGTTTTCAGTCGTCGCAACTTCCCAAAGGTCACGTCGCTGCCCTCGTATCGGCTCCAGACATGGTTAGATACAAACAATCTCGCGGCGAGAAACCGATAAATACACTCTGGCGTGCATTTCGGGAATGAATATCTATTGGAGATTATTTCGAGAAGTTTCGCCTCATTGTTGTCCTGTAGCCACGTCGGTCGAGCTTTCCGTCCACGTTCCCATTTCATAACACGTATGCGATTGAGGTCACTCAAGCCTGAAGGCACCTGGAAGATCTAGCAGAAGCATATGGAGGTTGATCAACGACAACTCTAAGCGCAAACACCTGGACTGTGATATCACGATGTATAACGTGTCGCTTGGCTCAGTTGCGCTTGCCTGCTCTTGCCTCTTCAATATGTTACCTAGAGCTCAAACAGGCAATTGCCTATTGTGGCAGGCCTTTTTGAGCCAACCCACAAAGCATTCCATGCCAAATCCCCAAAATATAGTTGGTGGACCTTGCGCGCGGATGTAATCCACAACGTGCAAAAGACCCTGCACTGGAGCTGTGCAGAGAGGAAGATTGTTGGCACGGTACCGGTAGTATAGTCTAAGAACGGAAGGCCGGGTCATCTTCCAGAAACACCGCATCGTTCGTTTTGTCTCGTCGGGAGATCGAAAAGGTAGATTAAGGTAGTTGGCTAAGCTATTTTCCGTCCCGGCGGCAGAGACAGCTAGATAATAGGTCCGATTGGTAGCCTGCGTTGCAGTAAGGCGGCAATAACGACAGGTCACTTTAGCGTTTACGCCCTTGAAGTGCATAACCTGGTCATTTGACCGCGTGTCAGACCTCGGTGGAGGGTATCGCCGGGTGCTGAAAGACCACTCGCGGTAGAAATAGCTTTCATGTCTCCGCAGATGACAAGAAGATGTGCCCTCAGATTAAACCATGTCCGCTGGCTGCCGACCCGTTGAGAAGCGTCGACACCATCGCATGATAGACGGCGAAGGTCCTCGATCAACGGGAACAAGAACGTGTCTACGAGGAAGTTTCCTCCTGGGATGGAAGATCCTCTGGATTGTCCGGTTTTCCCTGACAGTGAACATTGTGAGTCTCCTTGTTACGTGACATATTGATTACCGGCGCCTACTAGGTATGAAGCCACAGCAGATTTGGTATTCTTTAACGTTCTCAAGTGCCGTGGCAACGAGTAGTCGGTCAGCAGAAGAGGCCAGATGTCAAGCTCGCCCCTTTTGAAAGGTGAAACACCATCGGTGGACAACCTTAAGCGATATCAGTAAGCTGGTCGAAGCATTTGCGGCGGGGCAGTACCATCTCTCCTCCCCACGAAACGTCGGAAGTCAATAATGTGCGGAAGTGGTGACCGTCAAAGATGTCCTCCGTGAGTTCAGAGTCTCGATTTCGGGTATGCCTGTACTCTAACAGGTTAGCATAATCCCGATTCTCCATTCTCATACATCCAGGTAAGGCGATAGATTGGGGAGAGGCATGGGAATGAAGCGCGAGGTCGCCTCGCAGCCTGATTTGAAGGCGCTATGGTTGAAGCATTGGTGCGTATGAGCGTCCGATACCATGAAGTCTGACATTAACGTCAGTCACTCTGTGTACTCATAGGAAGCCATCGTGGTCCTTGGCAGACAGGACGAGTCTCTCGGTCCTGATGTAAGCCTGTGAATGCCAGACAGCCCTTCACACAACAATCGAAGTTCTGAATCCTTACATTCGACTGGAGTTGTAATGCTTGTTGAGCTCGGAATGGAGACACGAAAGTTCCGTGAGGTAGTGACATTCCAGGTATGTTCTGAAGCCTTTCTAGGTCTTCGTTGGACAAGCGCTGGGACAATATTGCTTGGGAAAGCATTTTCATGATAGTGTCTTCAGACAGATCTGCAAATGAGGGCAAGGACCGAGCGCGATCAGGGGTTTCAAACGGCGCGAAATTGGGCATGGCTCACCGGGATCAGGCGAGTACGTTTCCTCAATTGATACATGGTCTGCAACGCTCCGCATGCGGTCTGATACATCTCCCTCTTGCGATATATCATCCGGTAGAAGGTCGTGTTCAGATCCGGAGAAGGCGTGGTTCGACGTGCCAATGGAATGAGTGTCAGACAGTGCCGAGTATCTCTGAGCTGGATATGTTTTAACATTTTCTTGGGGTGCTTGATCTATAAAGGCAGCGGCGATATTCAGGAACGTGGCAAATTATCAGAAGGAATAACTAGAGAACCTGCTGGGTAGATATTCAGTTCTGCGCTATTTTCCCTCCGAAGGTTGTTTGCTGAATGGCTTTCTTCATCTGTTATTGGGTTCTAAGGGGGCGAGTTTAAAGGATCGCCGAAGAAACAAGCTGTTCACTCGAGAAGGAGAAGACGCAGAGGTATGTTAATCGCTGCAAAAGAGTATCGGGTTTCTGTAAGGGTTCACGGGAAGTATCAGACCAATGGAATGACTTACCAGACCAAAAGGGGTTCCAGCTGCACTAAGATGTGCACTACTACTTTCACTTAATATCCTAACAAGCTTAAGGTCAGGTGATAGTAAGGGTAGCTAGTCCTTACTAGACTCTTGAAGGCGGCAAGTGAGAAAGAACTTGATACGATAAAGGGTGAAGAGTAAAGCTAATTACAAGAGAGGGGAATCGAGTCTGAAAGCTCGCTATATATACTGATCAGAAACAAGGTCGAACGAAAGTCGTACGACGCGCGGCGCGCGGATTGCAAATAACTCATTGATTGATGAGTGATGGTTGACACGTTGGATTGCAAATAACATAATGATTGATGAGTGATGGCTGACACATTTGATGTCAGCCGACCACGGACTTGTCGGACATCCGCATAAGCCGACGACACGCATATCAGCTGATGACCTGATGTCAGATGTTATGCTGCATGCTGCTCATTCATGACAAAGCGGGCGGAAAGAGATATTGCGGGAATGTGAGGAGACGGAATGTCGTATCCTTACAGTTTCCTACACCTTACCGAACTCCTCATGTTGGGTCGGAGTACGAAACACCTGGAGGAAGCTCTGCTTGCACTGGAATCCGGGTACCTATTGCGCGCAGGGACCGCTGAACTCAGCGATAATACACGACGGTACACTCATCTCTCGGAGGCGAATCTCAGGAAAATGGTTCACATCAGCTTCAGCGACAAAGAGATCGCTTGTCTGCATGGGGTCTATGTCAGAATCTGGGAAGCAAGCGACCGCACACAAGAGAAGACTAGATGAGTATCTAACAGTGTGTGAGGAGCAAGTTCCCAGTACAAAGAGGGCATCGCATCAGAGCTAATCCTATATAATCACGAGAGGAGCCCAAAGGAGTTGTTGAGTGATGGATTGATGGCAAAGATAGGAGGCGCTGGGGCTGAGGAAACGAATCCACTTGCACACCACGCCCGATGACGAGCTGGGTCAAGCAAGTACCCAACGATGACCATATTCCCTGTTTCTTTGCCGACTCGCTGACAAGATCTCTATGCTCCAGGATATCGTCAGGTGGTGGAGGGCGACGGATGCTGAACATACTGGGGCAAAGATGGCTTTTGGCTGGCTCAAGGCGAACCAGATCCCGTGTACTCGAAGACAAGTTCGAGCCGCAATCAAAACCCTTCGACCGGGTAAGTCGAAATCATTTATTGTATTGCCCGCCCTTGCGAGTTTCTTCCCTCACCGGCTCTCCTCTTTCTCAGCCTGTGCTCTGGCGGAAAGCGCGGGATACGATCTAAACCTCTTCCCACACGGACGTGCAAGGAGCCGAGGCGCTGCACCTTTATGGCAACTCCGGAAGTGAAGAGAATGTTGGTATTGCCGATTACGCGTTGTACGAAAACGGCGAAGACCAACAAAGGGAACCTGACCCCCACGATCCACACGTAATAGTGGATCGATTTGCGGATGATCTTCCCGAGGAGATGTATGCTGAGGAATTCCAAGCGTTGCTGCATCACCACTATCCCGCGAGGCTTCATGAGGATCACAGCGGCACCTTGAGACAGTACATCAATTGTGTTGCCTGGGTTGAAAGATGCGTCCAAGAATGGTTTCCGGGAGGACTGGTGTGAGAGTCAGACTGTTTGCAGTCTCTTGATGACAGACTGAACGTCAAGATCGCTGGCAGGGGAGGCGAAAATTCCAATGATTGTAGTCAAGTCGGTTCCACCGGTATGGGTAGCTCGGTTAGACAGCTCTAGTTGTAGTGTTCATTCATGCCCGCGGAAGTTCTCGTCCATATAATCACCACAAGGCGATCGATCGAAACACCCGTCACGCTCGTGTAAGATGGCTTATATCGTTGTATCAATAGATAGTACATAATGTTATATATAATATCAATGAATACAGTATAAGATCTTAAGCGGGCCAGTCAAATAGTATTATGCTTCACGACTACAGTGCCGGACAAGCAAAGGTGACTAATAAGGGGTGTCGCGCGCGTATGACATAAGAAAATTTATCAACCGTACTGTAATAGCCCTAGTATTCCTCTTAATCTTATCTTGTAGCAAAGTTCTATCTTTGTACTTGTCTTTTATTAGCTACCTGAAATTTGCCACCATGTTGTACTTATAG
>JABRPJ010000165.1:0-20322 GCA_013461525.1 Naganishia randhawae
CCCCCTGC
The DNA here is from genome assembly GCA_013461525.1 of Naganishia randhawae. Classification (NCBI taxonomy): domain Eukaryota; kingdom Fungi; phylum Basidiomycota; class Tremellomycetes; order Filobasidiales; family Filobasidiaceae; genus Naganishia; species Naganishia randhawae. The sequence goes on from JABRPJ010000165.1 coordinate 9, forward strand.
CGTGCCTTTTTTGTTTGTCTCTCGGTTGCTGCCGCCTCTGGTGGGGGGCGCGGGCCGCCCGGCCGGGCCCCCCCCCCCCCCCAGCACGCCGTCTTGAGCACACCAAGAACACACAAGCCACGACGCACCCGAATATCATGACTCTTGTACGCGTTCGAACTCGCCGTCCCGAGGCTCATGAGCTTTGGCCCGGCATCGACCATGGAGATCTGGAAATCGCCATTCGTGTCTTCCTGTTCGAGCACGATACGTAGCGTTTCCTCGACGTCGATCAGGAATCGGCGGGGCGCGCGCACGGATTGCTCGTCGTGCGAGAGTCGTCGGTTGCGGGAGACGGTCTCTTCGTCCATCTGCTGCGGACGACGTTTGCCGTGACCCATCACACCGGCCTGGAGAAAGGGGGGAAGGAGGGAGGGGGTTATCGTTCGTTAGCGAGGCAATGGGCCGTGTGTGTGCGCGCGCGCCGCGCCCTTACATTCGAATACGTCCGACTTCGACTCCATACTTCTTTCCCACCATAATACTCCTCCGCTTCGGCATTCACGTCGGGCGCCTGGGGCAGGGCGGGGCTCGTTGCGCCGGGCGGCATCATGGTGCTGGCTGATGCATCTCCACGTTGTGCGACCCCGGCAAGTCCTACAGCGCCGGGCGCGACAGAGCCGTGCGGTTTCCCGGCAAGAGTGTGGTGTCCCGGCACGGACCCGCCGCCGGAAGGAGCCGTGGAGGATCCGTGACGCTGCTGCTGTTGCGGGTGGTGGTGGTCTTCATGCGGGGCCACGCCCGCGCTGATCCCGTTATAGTTGACGCGGGTGTACTGGTTTCTTCGTGGGGACGAAGGGAGCATGTTTGGATGGTCGGAAAAGGACGAGTCGCTGAGGGCCGAGGACGAGTACGGCGGACGCGCGGTCGGGGTGGTCGGAGTAGGGACGTTGATTTTTGCTGGGCCTAGGGAGACAGGGAGAGGGGATGCACGTCCGCCTGGGGCGGCAGCGGAGGGGGCCCTCGGCTGGGGTACAGCGGCGGGGGAGGCCGTGTCGTCGACCGCGCTCTGCTCCTCATTCCTGGGGGTCGCACTCGCTCCGCTATCCTGCTGACTGGGCGTGGCGCTTGTGTCGTCCCCGCCGTCCTCCAGCTTGGCGAACGCGGGCTCGGGAGACGCGGCGCGGGAGCTGGCCGGGGTGGGCTTGTGCAGGTCGTTGTCGATGTACACGAGCGACTTGCTCTGTGGCAGCTGCGGGGAGGGGATAGGAGGCAGGGCAGGGGATCAGCGCGGATAGGGGCAGGGCAGGGGATCAGCGCGGATAGGGGCAGGGAGGGATCGGCGCGGATAGGGGCAGGGGACAGGGATCGGCGCGCTCACCTTGGGCCTGGAGGGAAACGCCATGGTGGGTGGTGGGTGTATGCGGGGAGACGAGGATCAGCGTCTGTGGCGCGCCTTTCACCGCCCCAAAGGACCTCCTGAAACGCACACCCAGAGAAAGGATTTGCGCAAACTGCCCCAGCCGCTCGCTTCCGCGCGAGCATACGTCATCCGTCCGTGCGCTGACTGACACGCCGCCCAGAGTCGGCCCGAGGCAGTCGCAGGCTTGGGCCGCCATGCCTGGGCGCTCAAGTCGGCCAACGACGCCTGGCCATGCCACTCGGCAGATACCAACGCTTATTATACTATACATCTCCTCCTCTATTGTACAAGCACCACCCTTCCTCGCCCCCCTGCAGCCTACGGCACCATCGTCCGGGTAACCACCTTGCCCGTGCCCCCGACGACGCCCTGAACGCCGGACCCAACGCCGGCCTTGACGCCCTCCCTTACGACGCTGCCCGCCGTCTGCCCCGCCTTCACCGCCGCCGCCGTGGTCGTCGTCGCCATTGACGCCGCCGTCGCTGTCGCACGCTCCAAATGCGCCCTAACGTCCCCAACGAGCACCCTCAACTCCTGCTCGGCCGCCTCGAGCGTCCGCACCCTCTTCACCGGCATCGCGACCATCTTGCCCGTCCACAGCAGGCGTTTGCCGGTTCCGAAGAGGTAGCAGAGTAGCCAGCCGAGGAAGAAGACGAGGAGGGCGCCCCGGACCGGGTCGTCCAACACGTACGCGAGCGGTCCAGAGGACTGCAGGAGGCCAAGTTGGGATTTGACGCTAGATATCGGGTCCCGTGGTCCCCTCCCAGCAGCAGCAGCAGCAGCAGCAGCAGAGCCACTTTCAACTCCCTCAATACCAGCACCCACGTCCCCAGCCCCCGCGCCCATCGCATCATCCTCGTCCGATCCTTCTCCCGCACCCGCACCCGGCGCGCCGCCCTTGGTCCGCGGGAACTCGTCAGGGTGCGCCTTGACGTACCCCCTGATCTTCTTCGCCAACAGCGAGTTCCATTGTTTCTGTCCGGATTCGGATTGCGACGTGATCGTTCCTGTGCGCGCGGGAGAGGGGGTTAGAGACCGCTTTCGCGCGAGAGACAAACGCACGCGCGCGCGCGAGGACGGACCTTTTAACAAGCTCTTTCCTGTCCATTCCACTTGGAACGTCACGTGCATCTTGGTCCCTCCGCCTTCGGCCCAGGTGAACACGGTCTTGCTCTTGGTAGAAAAGCTGCGATCTCAAGTGCATCAGCATGGCCGCCCTTGGATGGACATGAAAAACGCAACGCCACGCAACGCCACGGAAACCCACCTCTTTCCGCTCGGCACCCCAGGCGTACACGTCACTCCCTGCACGCAGAACCACTCATCCTGTCCGGCCGGATGGAGAATCTCTTCGCTGTTCTTGCACGTCGTCGAGCCGATGCTGCCGACGGGACGGGCGTAGGAAAACTCTCGTCGGTTGTTCACCCAGGGTTGCATCTGGATGTCTATCCGCCCGCCCGCGCAGAGGTCAGCGCGCGCAAGCAACGTGTACGGGTACTCCCGGGAGGCGTACCCTTGAACCCTTGTTCTTTCCAGATCCCTTGAAGGAACTCGTCGTTGTGGTATAACAACTTGTAAATCTTCTCCGGCTCGGACGGCAAACTAGTCCACACGATCAGCGGAGGAATCAGCACGAGCGTTCGAGCGCACAAGCGCGGGAGGGCGGGAAGGCGGGAGGGGGGACTTACACCGTATCCAATGCCACTTTTTCCAAATCCGGCGTATCGGCCTTGGTCGCCGCCCGTGGTCCGCCACCTGCCCCCGTCGGATCTTTCCGATCGTCCGACTGCTCGGACGGCTGGGCGCCTTTTTCCCCATCTGCGACGACTCCTGCGGTTGGGACGGCTATAGTGGAGTCGGAGGAAGCTACCGCCGCCGGATCATCATTGTTCGCCGTTGTTGCTGGAACCGCGACGATAGTGTCGCCAGAGGAAGAGGTACCGTCGTTAGTGAGGTACGAGACAAACTCGGGGTGTTTGTCGATGAACACGTCGTATACCTGGGGATTCTCCTTTTTCCAGTTGCGGAGGAGGATACGGAGAGTGTGGTCCCTATCGGGGAGGGTAGTGAACTGGGACTGCACGTCGCGTCGGGAAGTGTAGGTCAGCGTGCTGTTGTCATAGAATAAAAGGGATGAAATATACCTTTTTGGCATTGTAATAGACTTCGAAAGAGTTGGGGATCATCCCCGCCACGTTCTTGAGCGCCACTGCATGGATATGCTTGAGAGGGATTTCTCGCTGCCAGTGAGGTCGGTCTTAAGCGAGCCATCTTAAACGCAACCGAGGCGTGGCAGGACTCACCTTTGTGCGTACGCCGAGGATGTTGCTCCGGAAACAGATTCGCTTGTTGCTCAGGTACATTCGACCATGAATCATGATTTCGATTACCAACGCGCATCCATGCGCTGTGCGCGCGGGAGAAGGAGGTCAGTAAGCTCACACTCTGATGTCCAGCGGTGACAGAACGTCGTACTGCACAGCAGCTCCTCCCCGTCTTTCGGATGAAACCTCTTGCGCCATTCCTTGATCCGCTTCTCCTTCAAGCAGCTCTTCTCGCCGGCATCACCCTCACCGGACGCCGGATCGTAATCATCGGCATCATTATCGTCGTCGTCATCGTCATCGTCGTCCGCAAGATCGGAAGACATGGTCGACGTTGTCGTGCTCGCGAACGAGCGGGAAGACGCGCTGGAAAGGGTAGACGCGCTGGTGTCTGCCCGACTTCGCACGACGGCTGGGGGCATTGGGGAGGAAGCTGGTTTTTCGACCGGGTTGGTGAGGACGACGTGGACCGAGGGGTTTGTGGTTGGGATTTCTACACCAACAGGGGGAGCTGTGGCGGCGGACGTGGATGTGGATGGAGATGCGGGATCAGAGGCAGGTGCCATATTGGCAGCGTCCTGATCGGTGGAAAGTGCACTCGAATCGTGCGCCATTGGCTGGCCGAGTCCGAGATGGTTGATGCTGTGCTGTGTGGCCATGCTTGTGTTTGAAATCCGACAGCCGGGAGTTCCGACGGAGGAACGGGGCGCGCGTAATATAACAAGGACCATTCTGACGACGCGATCACCGGTGACGTCACTGGCCAGATTAGGTAATACATCGCTTTCCATGCCCGATGCCCGAAGCGGGGCAATCGGTTACCCAGCGAGGTTTCTTGCGTTTCAAGCAGAGACATGACATCGGCGATCTTCTGCCGCTCGTGGGCTCACAAACATGCGTCTAGCAGGAAACCCACTCTTCCTGGCGCTTCTCACCACCGCTTCCCGGGCGTCCCTCACACGCGCGACAGGCCGCCATCACCTCCCGCAGCTGTACAACAGCACAGGCTTCCGAATGGCCAGCTCGCAGTCAATCACGCCGAGCGAGATGAACGGCAAGCTCTTCCCCTTACATATTGGCCGAGCCCACCCACGCTGATGCCGTGCCTTTCCCTGCATCGCACCTACTTCGGTTAAAAGTTCTCGGCGAACCACTGCAGCAACACGGCACAAACCCAGTCACCGGGTTCTTCAGAGACGGCTACTGTCGTCCTTCCAGTTCGGACCCAGCAGAGCACACGCTAGCCGGGATCCTCACCAAAGAGTTCCTCGAGTACTCAAAGACACAAGGTGAGTCTCTGTATGCGTCGGGGAGGCGGCTCGATTGAACCGGGAAAGCTGATCAAGGTCCGCCCGTCTGTGCGTCCGTCCATCGGTTCGTTCGTTCGTCGTGATTATAGGAAACGATCTTATGACCCCTCGTCCGGGATTTTCCGGGCTGACAGAAGGCTGCAGATGGTGCCTCTGCGTGTCTCGGTGCGCTCTTTTCTTCGGCCGACTTCTTCACATCAGTTAACCCTTCCTTCTTTGCCTGCACGACACGCAAAGGTGGAAACAAGCGCTCCTCGCGTCCCGCTCGCACCCCGCGGGGGAAAAGATCGTTCCCAAGGTGAATTTGCGCGGGACGAGTATGACGGCGCTCGGAGAGGGGGAGAGGAAGGTGACCATGGATGAGTTGGAGAGGTTTAAGGAGTAGTGCGGGACGCACAGCTGATCTGGTGGAACAATAACGCTGTAAATATGCAGGCAGATTTTATGCTGGATACGCACCGAATAGCATACAAGCGAAGGAGAGGGGTGAATGCACTATATATCTTCCATAGACGATATCTCCCAATGACCGATAACATATACGGCCACCTTTGAGGGTCGGAACGGGTGCGCCCAATTCAATCCGAGATACGAGCGCCCGCGTGGTAGTCTTGTCTTGCGCGGCAGGATGACGATGTCACCGTGTCCTCCCTCCCGTCTCTGTATATCAATCTGCTCCTACATCGCTTCGTTCTCCGATCCACTGAGCCTTCTCACATACGCTTCTCAAGATGGTGAGTAATTCTGCAAGGAGCGTTCTCGAATCGTGGCCACGTCCGCAGTTCTGATCCCTGTGTTTTGCCCTGTTAGGCCATCTCCAAGAAGGCTGGGAAAAAGGCCGGAGCGTCGGCGAGTCTGCCTGTCGCCAATGGTACCGGCGCCAAAGGGAAATCTGCAGCAGGGAAATTCGTCAAGGTATGTCCCTTTCTTTCGCTGAACCCCCTCATCGTCACTGTCACCGTCTCCTCGGGCCAGCGGGTTAATTCTGTGCGTTCCCCTCCTCATCGCAACCTTTTATAGGCCGATTGGAAAGAAGGGTTCAAGAAGAAGCAGGTTGGCGTGTCGGATATGACCTTGCTCTCTACCATCTCCAACGAAAGTATCAACGAAAACCTGAAAAAGAGGTTCCAGAATGGGGAAATCTATGTATGTGGCCGAACGAGGGACAGCACTCCGTTTTGGTTCGGACGGTGCTGTACCGCCATGGCTGACCTTTGCTCCCCTCGCGATAGACCTACATCGCTCATGTGTTGATCTCCGTCAACCCTTTCCGAGGTCAGTGGATTATTGTCGATACCTGTGCTCTTGCGCGAAAACTGATCAACCCCCACCGCATCTCTGCTCCTCACACTGCCCATCATCCAGACCTCGGCATCTACACTCCCGACGTCCTCGCCTCCTACCGCGGCAAGAACAGACTAGAGATGCCGCCTCACGTATTCGCCATCGCGGAAAGCGCGTATTACTCTATGAATTCCAACAAGGAGAACCAATGCGTGATTATTTCCGGGGAATCTGGGGCAGGCAAGACGGAAGCGGCGAAGCGAATCATGCAGTATATCGCGGCTGTTAGTGCCGGTCAGGGTGGCACGGGGATCGAAGGGGTTCGGGAGATGGTGCTGGCGACCAACCCTTTGCTGGAAAGCTTTGGGTGTGCAAAGACCTTGAGGAACGATAACAGTAGTCGGCATGTAAGCGCGCTGACTTGCCCCACCCGCGCCGCATTAACCACTCGGCTGAGAGTCCTCTTTGCGAATACAGGGAAAGTATCTCGAAATCATGTTCAATAACCAAGGCCAGCCGGTTGGCGCTCAAATTACCAACTATCTGCTAGAAAAGGTAGGTGCAGGCCCAGGCGGCCGCGATCGCCAAGTATGTGTCCGTGGCTGAGCGATGACTGACTCGTATGACCTTGCACGTATCAGAACCGAGTGGTCGGACAAATCGCAGGAGAACGAGATTTCCACATCTTTTATCAGTTCACCAAAGGGGCGTCTGCAGCGCATCGAGGTGAGTGTGTTCTTCCGGCAGAGAAACCCGTTTTGCAAGCTGGGTTTCCGCAATGCTCAAACATCATGTTTATGGCTATTTTAGAGATGTTTGGGCTACAGGGTCCTGACGCCTATGTCTATACGAGTCGAAGTGGCACGCTTAATGTTGCCAGTATCGACGATGTCAAGGACTGGGCAGAGACTCTGGTGCGTGCGTTTCCCTCCAATCAAGGCTAATTCACCTTGTTTACCTTCTTACTCTTTTCACGGATTTAGAAAGCAATGTCGATCGTCGGTCTGACAGAACAAGAGCAGACCTCAATCTTGCGTGTACTCGCTACCATCCTTTGGCTCGGCAATGTGACATTTGCGGAAGGAGACGATGGGAACGCCGTTGTCGCAGACACGGATGTAACCGACTTTGTGGCATACCTGATGGAGGCTCAGCCCGATAAAGTGGTCAAAGTGTTGACTACCCGTATTATGGAAACCCAACGTGGTGGACGACGAGGTGCGCACTATCTCTGGTTCCCGTGCGATCGGAAACGGAAACTGACATGTTCCAGGGTCATTCGCTTGAATTAGGTTCCATATACGAAGTGCCGTTGAATGTCGCTCAAGCGTCCGCAGGAAGAGACGCCCTCGCCAAGGCATTGTAAGTCGCGTTTCACTGTCATGAGGGAAACAATTGGCTGACGCGTCTCGATAGATACAACAACCTGTTCGAGTGGATTGTATCGCGCGTAAACGTATCAATGAAGCCTCAAGCTCACGCCGACAATGTCATCGGAGTTTTGGATATCTAGTAAGCATCGACATTTTGCCAAGTTGAGTCTCGCTGATCCATTGGTACCTGCAGTGGATTTGAAATTTTCCAGGATAACAGTTTCGAACAGGTAAGGAGATTTGTGTGGTTATGTTACTGATAACTGAACCCGCTCCGTAACTGTTAGCTCTGTATCAACTATGTCAACGAGAAACTGCAACAGATCTTTATCGAATTAACGTTGAAGACGGAGCAAGAGGAATACGTTCGCGAGCAGATCAAATGGACACCAATCAAATGTGCGTGTCAAACTGGATCTCGGCTCGCTGTCTTTGGACTAATAACAATACTTTTTAGACTTTGACAACGCGGTCGTATGCGCACTCATCGAAGACAAACGTCCTGCCGGTATCTTTGCGACTCTGAACGATGCAACGGCAACTGCCCATGCCGATCCATCAGCCGCCGACAATTCCTTCATTCAACGTGCTTCAATGCTTTCCAGCAACCCCAATTTTGAAATGCGTGGCCAAAAATTCGTGATCAAGCATTACGCAGGGGATGTCACGTACAACGTGCCAGGCATGACGGAAAAGAACAAGGATGCGCTTATCAAGGATATCCTCGACCTAGTCGAGTCGAGCAAAGACCCATTCCTCCATACTTTGTTCCCGGACAAGATTGACCCGGATTCGAAGAAACGACCGCCCACTGCTGGTGACAAGATCAAGGTAAACGTATTGTCCCCACGCCCGCTTATCAGCGCTAACCAATTATCACTTTCGTAGGCATCAGCCAACGCGCTAGTGGAGAACCTTATGCGGTAGGTACCGGGGAGCGCGGAGAGAAGACTTGTCACTAACCACCGCTCCTCACGTAGCGCCGAGCCATCGTATATTCGTACCATCAAACCCAACCAGAACCGGTCTTCAACCGAGTATGACGATAAAGCTATTTTGCATCAAATCAAGTACCTGGGTCTGCAAGAAAATATCCGAGTTCGACGGGCAGGTTTTGCGTATAGAGCAGAATTTTCAAAGATGATTCAAAGGTAAGTGCGGTATGGAGACTGGTTACCGCTTGCTGTCTGAAATGCCTTGCCTTCCTAGATTCTACCTGCTTTCTCCCGCCACCTCATACGCTGGTGACTATATCTGGACCGGTGATGATCGCTCAGGTTGTGAGCGGATGTTGAGAGATACAGGTATCGCTAAAGAAGAATGGCAGATGGGAGTTACCAAAGCTTTCATCAAGAACCCAGAGACTGTACGTTATTGGGGATCTGTGACGCATACCAGCCTAATCTGATTCTATCGCATAGTTATTTGCCCTCGAAACAATGAGGGACAAGTACTGGCATAACATGGCTGCCCGAATCCAACGGTGTTGGCGGGCCTACTGGCGGTTTAAAAACGAACAAGCGACAAAGATTCAACGGTTCTGGAAAAATCAAAAAGAAGGGCTGGTATACGCTCGGAAGCGAGATTACGGACATCAGGTGTTGGGCGGCCGAAAGCAACGGCGAAGGTTTAGTTTGCTCGGTATGCGAAAGTTTATGGGCGACTACCTGGATGTCGGCGGTAGAAGTGCGCAAGGCGAGCTTTTGAGGAATGCAGCTGGCCTCTCTGGTGAGTATCGCTTGTCGCTTCCGCGGAGTTGAGGCTAATTCAATACCGATTGTAGCGGCCGAGACCGTTCACTTTAGCTCGCGAATTGAGATTCTCGTTTCTAAATTCGGTCGAACCAGTAAACTTAGTCCTCGATTCCTCATTGTAGTAAGTGAAGGCCTGGCTGTTTTGGGTTTGCCAAGTTTCTGACTTTATCAGCGATTCAGACGGACAAAGGAGTGCATATCGTTGTTTCAACCATGAAAGACGGCAGATTAGCAACCATGCTGGAGCGCAAGATTCCTCTGGTTTCCATCCGCATGGTGTCGCTGTCCAGCATGCGAGATGACTGGATGGTAAGTCGCGTTTGGGCGAGACGGAAACCTTTTTCTAAGAAAAGTTTGCGCTTTAGGCATTCAACGTCAATGTTTGCGAAGAAGGTGATCCGATTATTACCTGCACGTTCAAGACCGAACTTGTTTCCGTTCTCTTGACCCTTTCCAATGCGAGTATCGGCGTCAACATTGGACCCACGTAAGTCATGTGCATCTCATCTACAGCTGCACCTCTAATATCCGCTTTCGCGTAGTATCGAATACAACAAGAAAAAGGACAAGAAGGCGAATATCAAGTTTGTGTCCGATCCTACATCCCGCACCGATGATGCGTACAAATCGGGTACTGTACAAGTTGGCCCTGGTGAACCTGCTACGTCGGGTGAGCAGCTTTGCGTTTATCGCTAGCGGGAGGCAGCTCATTATGCTCCTTTGGGTGATATAGTATCACGACCTATGCCTGCTCGAAAGCCGCGACCGAAGACAGTGAAAAAGAGCACAACATCAACGGTACGTATCGGGACTTTTTGGTTATGGCACCACAGAGTCGCTTACTGATCCGGAACACTTCACCAGGGTCGGTCACAAGCCCGTCCTACTGCACGAACTCTTCCTGGCGCGTCAAAGCCACCTCCTCCTGCAATCCTTGGCTCGTCCGCAGCAGGAGCTGCAGTGCCAGGGATGAGCGCTGTCACCGCAGCCGCATCTGCTGCCAGTGCCGCTGTCCGGCCAAACGGTGTAGCGAAACCCAGTATTCCAGGGTCAAGCAGTGGTGGAGCACGAGCGCCGCCCCCACCTCCGCCTCCACCGCCTCCTGCTGCTGCGGGACCTGTAAAGGACATGCACAAGGCCATCTACAATTTCAAGGGGCAAGAGGGAGAGTTGAGCTTGACCAAGGGCGAACTAATAGAAGTCAAGCAAAAGGACGATAACGGTTGGTGGTTGTGTGTTCGAGAGAACGGAGGGGAAGAAGGTTGGGCACCGAGCAATTAGTGAGTCGCGGGGTTCTTTGCCCGGCTTGCGAGCGCTTCTAGGAGATGAAAGGGCGGAGAGCTTACGGGACCGGCTTCTCGTTCATCCGAAAATTAGCCTCAAACTTGTGCCCCGTCCTAAACCGGCTGCAGCAGCCCCCCCGCCCCCGCCTCCGCCTCCGCCTTCTTCCGCCCCGCTCGCGCCTGCGCTTCCCATCACCGGCAACCGAAGCACTAACTCTACACCTCCGTCATCTGGCGCTTCGACCCCACTGCGAGGCGTCGGAGCGAGTGGGAAGAGCGCACCGCCAGCGCCGAAACCCAAGCCGATGATTCCACCCAAGATCCCGTCCAAGCCTGCTGCCCCTTCAAGTGGCGGAAGACCTGTGCCCCAGCCTGCGTCCGCTCCTGTGGGATTGGGCGGTGGTACTGGGGGAGGACAGTTGGATCTTGCCGCTGCGTAAGTACATAGAGGGATTGGTGTTATGCTGATGCTCCGCGCTGACACAGTGTTCTGTGGGTTTCAAGGTTAAGGAAAAGGATGGCTGGCCAGTAGCTGGCGCAACAGCAATGACGAGGGAGACTGTTGTAGGCAATTTAGATGGCCATTTTGGATTTTGACACTCGGTGCATGCCGTGAGGGTAATGAATTGCCATTTGACGAGCTATTTGACGCCATCTGAGTTGCTAGTGCGGAAGCAGATTGCAGTCACTGTACGGGTTGTACGGGGAGACGCCCGAGGTTTCCGCGGGAAGAGGCAATCAACCGGAAATTATTGAGCAGTGTCCCGTATTGCATTCAAGATCAATATTAACCGCAGCTGCAAGGGCTCAGCACGACAGCCCAGTATCTCGTCTCTGTGATACACAAGTAATGCTGCAAACTCGCATACCCCGCCGTACAGGCGGCCACCGGTCCGCCATCTGCATACTCGATAACACCGGCATGCGCATTCGATCCTGTGCCGCATCATCGACACATTGCGCAGCTCGAATAAAGGCAGGGGCGAGACCTCTAGTGTCGACGGTCCTACGGCTTCCGCCATGGCCTTGTGGCACTGCTCCACCGTCGTTGGTGAAGGGCAAAGAAGTGGCCGACGGCCATCGCGCGCGCCTGCAGCACCTCCCTGCTGGATATCGCGAGGGCAATCATTCCGCTACCCTCTGTCCATCCAAGGGGATCCTCGGATGCCCCTTACAGCTTCCCTTCTCCGTCTCCCTTCCACCAGCCCAGCGACGTCCGCCCCGGAAGCACAGTGAGGCGCTCGGCCAGCCGGGCCTCTCCAGCGCGATCGGGGGCATCCGGTCGCGTGCGCCAGGTGGAGCTGGGACGACGTTTGGCTGGACCTTCGGCTTTTATTGTTCCTCTCCGCCGGGAACATGCTCGTCGTCGAGAGTTCATTCTACAGCAACCCCCGTATTCGCCATGGCCTACCAGCGCAGGCCCAACACACGTCAACATCACCAGCAGCAGCAGCAAGCGGCGTTTTCTACCAGCTCAGCGGTGAATCACACGCATCATGAGCACGGTGCAAGCGGGGCTCGTGTGCCGTCGTCTGGGGCAGGCTCTAACGTTGTCGTCCCGGATCCTACCGTACAGAACGACATATCAGGGGGGCTGCAGAGCAGTGCGACATCTACGCGGTCGTCTCAAGATACCGACATGCACAGCCACGAGCACACCCATGACGCACATGATCATTCATCACACTCACATCCACACTCCCACGGCCTGTTCCACTCACATACACACGACCATTCGGAATCCGCCGGCGAGTTAATGTCCGCTCTATCACGCAACGACCGGGGCAGTCGAATCACCTTGCTCGGCCTGGCATCCAACGTCCTCCTCACCGCGCTCAAGGGCGTCGCCGGGTACGCAATGAACAGTGCGTCCCTGATCGCCGAGGCTGGGCATAGTTTCAGTGACATGGGCGCGGATTTTGTAACGCTTGCATGCTGGAAAGTGAGCAGACGGGACCCGACGCGGACGTATCCTTACGGATATGGAAAGTTTGAGGTGAGCCGTTCCCATGTCAAGCTTATCACCATGGCATGCCGATGAACGCTTCGCTCTCCAGACGATTGGCACGCTGTCCGTAAGCTTGATTTTGGTGGCCGCGGGGATCGGGATCGCGTTGCATTCATATCATGTGAGTCTTGGGGACGCAGGGGTGTAGGGTAGCGAGCGCCGCGTAATATGACGCCAAGTCGTACTGATCGAGTGGAATGTTTGTTCGCCCGCAGCTACTGTTGCAAGTCATGCTTCCCTGGATACATACGCTGGACCCTTCAAACCCCCTTCAATCGCTCTTGCCCTACATCCCATCCTCCATCCCGTCACCACTGCTTGAACTGTTTCACAATCACGGCCCAGGTGGACACGCCCACGACGCCGCAGGAGCAGCGGTTGATGCACACAGCCACGGCCACGATCACGCGGCCCTGACACCCATTTTGAACCCGCATGCGGCGTGGTTCGCGTTGATCAGTGTCGTAATCAAAGAGTGGTTGTTCCGGGTGACGAAAAAAGTGGCGGATGAGGAGCATAGTCCGGTACTGTTGGCGAACGCTTTCCAGTGAGTGTCCGCTCAAAAACGGTCCGTTCGGCCATTCCTCCCGTGCATGCTGACCTGACCCGGTTGCACCCCTCCAGTCATCGCTCTGACGCTCTCACATCCGGCGTCGCGCTCTTCTCCATCCTCGGATCCCACTTTGGCGCTCCCGTCCTTGACCCCCTCGGGGGGATTGTAGTCAGCATCTTCATCCTCCAACAAGGCCTCGTCCTCACCCGTACCTCATTCCTCGAGCTCCTCGATAAGGGCATTGACGACGAATACCGTGAGAAACTCGAACGAATCGTTGAACCGCTCGTCAACGGCCGTGACCTGCTTGAAATCCGCAATGTCCGCGGTGTGAAAGCCGGTGGGCTGACAAGCCTTGACCTGACCATCACCGTGCCACCCACCATGTCCGTGCTGGATAGTCATGCAGTCGAGGTTCATGTCAGGGATACCATCATGCGTCAGCGCAAAGAGGTCAGGGAACTCAAGATCCACGTGCATGCGCAGGAGGAGGGAGAGGTGTTGACAGGGCTTGGGGCGGGGCGGGATAAGCAGACGGATGATACTTTGGTCAAGCACGACTTTGGACGGGATGGTTGTTAATCTAGAGGCTTCTTTTCGGTGGGAAAACTCGGCCCTTGAAGATGGGTGCAGTAGGAGGTTGTATTGTTGGTGGCTTACGTAATATTGCTATGAGACATTGCCCGAGCGACCATCATCAGTGTTCAGTGCTGAATCGTTCTTGTCCATCCCCTCGTCCATCTACGAACATACTTGGCAAGGACGACCAGGAGAACCAGTTGATTAGAGCGATCGCGGGTAGACGATGCCGAACTTGGGATACACCACGAGGTGAGCGTGCGCTGTTTCTATGTCAAAGCTTATCACCATGGCATGCCGTTGAACAGCTTCGCTTTCGTCGAGAATAGAAAGTTCAATGCTCGAGAAAATGATCCGAACCCGTACGTTGGTAACAGACACACAGTTTCGGCCAAGCTTCGTCTAGAGCTTACGTCCACGAGCCTGGTTGTCGTGACGCAGACAGATCAGGTTCATCACCGTGCTCCCCAATCGACCCGATCATGAGGCAAGTTGCCCTCGCCATCTCCTTTCCCTGGACCGCACATGATGGTCGCTCCGCGTCCTCATCTGCTGACAAGGCCTTCCGGGACACAGAAAGCAACGGCGATCATGAAAGCGGTCGCTGCGCAGATGAAGAGAATCATGGAGAAACGCAAGCTTGTTGTGAACAGCTTTGAAGAAGTTCGTGGGTAAACGCTTATACCTCGTGTTCAGCGGATCTCTGACTTGTATCTTTCCTATTCCTTTGGTTGTAGTATCCGCATAATAAAGTGGTGAGTATCCGGTTTGCCCTCCCGCAATTTTTTCGCTTCGACTGAGAATTACACTTGCGTTCGCTAACCCCTCTGCCTTGCAGTGTAAGTTGACATCGCTCGCGGTCTTCCCTGCTGGCTGAGGGAAGCTGTAACCCCGCTCTTCTCTCTTCCACAGTTGCCGGCAGGAACTGGAATCACGGTGAAGTAATCGAATTGGTCCTTCGCAGACCGAGTGGTTCGTTTCTCCCGCTATGGTACGTCCTGAATGTCATGTGTCACGAGGTCAGTGAGTCCTGTTATTCTGTGTTGTGGAAGGCGATTGACGGGAACCATTGATGGACGTCCTTTATTGCAACACAGCTTGCCCATATTCAAGTACCTACCTTGCAGCCTTGTAATCTTGTGGCGGACAGAAGAACTGACGCTCTGCACCGTCTGCAGCAAATGAATCATGGCCCGGCTTTTCAGAAATTGAACGCCGAGATTCGGAACGACGTGAAAGAGGAGCAGAGAAAGGGGTACTACGGCGACGGCAAGTCATATCCCCTAACCTTGGCCAAAAACGAAGAATCGCGACGGACTGATGGTACGCAACTTCCCTACATTTCCAGGATTCTACAGCTCTGGTATACACCTCGGATCAAGCATCATTGTTGAAAGCGGAGTGATCAACGCTGGCGATGCTCCTGAATATATATGCGGCGGTGCAGCGAACAGGTCAGCATCTCGCGCGTTCCTCCTACATTCGCATTTCTTAAGTACTTCTTTCGGTCGTCACAGGCAGGCACCGAGCAGGAAAACGAGAACGGGTCGAGCGGCGGGAGGGAGGAAGAGGGCGTTGCAGAACGGCACAGCATCGACTTCGTCCGGCGCTCAAACAGCCAAGAAGCGAAAAGCCGGAAGGTGCGTGTTTGGGTGTGGCGTAATCTACGTTACTACATTGATGGAACTCGCTATCTCTTTACACGACTAGTTCGAATACCAAGGTGTTTGAAGGCCGAGAAGATGCAGTGCGCATTGACGGGGTACAGGGTGAGTATGGCTGATGTGTGTCCACCCTTTTCGTATGCACTTTCGGAACTGACCAGCAACGCACTTACGCCCCTCATCTCAGAGATCTCCAAAGATGAACTTAAGCGAGTGAAAGCCCTTCTTAACGAAAAGAAGGCTGCTTTCAGGGCATCATTGGGACTGACGATTAAAGCGGCAACGGAGAAGGCGATGCAGAGTTTGACGCCTTCGGAGCGCAGGCTGATAGAGACGAGCACCCATGGAAAGAGGTATGTCCAACGATTCTTTGCGGACTCGTGTGTCATTCAAGCGTTGAAGGAAACCCCTACTTGGTTGTCCCTTTTATGCGATTGGCAGAGCAAATACGGCAAGGTCAGTTTTTCTTTAGGTCAAATTGCAGATTGAATCCGACAACACTGATAATACCCTACAAAACAGCGCGAGAGACGCACGGGCGGCGCATTTCGAACGTTTGCTGGCAACTAAGACTGAACAGGACAAGCCAATAGCTGACGATAAGGAGTCGAAACCGGCGGTAGCGAAAGGCGCAGACTCGGCGGAGAATGACGACGCGGGTAATAGTTCTGATTCTGCGCCGGACGACGATGAGAATCTGGAAGAGTACGCCCAGGACTTCATGGGCAAGATGGATGAAGACGAAAGAAGAGTCGCAAAGGGGGATGATGTGCATTGTGTGTCCATTATTGCGCCGTGAGCTCTGTGACATGCACTGAAGCTTTGTATTCTTTTCAGTCTTTGAAAGCGGCGACTCTTCCCTTCCATCACATACCCCTACGCTAGCAATAGACCGAGCAGAAGAGGGAACAGGAAAGAGTGGTGTCTCATTGCGAAATGTTGATCAATCGCAAAAGCCAAGCGAACAGAAGAGCTTGGCGAGCGGATTACCATCGACCTCAAGGAACAAGACGAGCACTATTCGATTTGGCAAAGACATGATAGAGAACGAAAGGCGACAGGCACGAGCGGATCTACTTGGGACGCGGCAGGGTGGACAGACCATACGCAGTGCCCCGTTCGGTGCCGCCGACAAAGGGGACAAGTCGCAGGACGATGTTATCGTCATCGAGAACTGAGAGCAGAGTAATGTACGTGGCCAAGACAACAGGCATTTCAAAAAGCACTTTGAGCACTATTAATGGTCAGGTCACAAGCGATCCATCGCCGGTATGATATTGGATTCCATTATCATGCCCTGCCGGCCAGAGATAGTTAAACAGGGCGAAATACAGGAGAGGACCGTACTATAGAAGGAACAAACCAAGATAAAAATGGAAGAAATACGTAGCCGACGGTCGCGATAGCTGTTTGCCCCTGTCACAGAAAGCCGATGTTAGTCAGTCTGCGAAGGGTAGAACACACTCGCCTCTCTCCTCTGCCTCTCGAGAACCCAAACGATTCCCGAACGGTAACATAAAAAAACTTTCAGAAACCGTAGTTATAATCAATCCCCTACCCACTACCGATCGCAATCCACAAACCCACAACGTCCTCCCAAACCTCGTCATTTCCCAAGATCACTCGGCCGCGCATTACCCTCCAAGTCCATATCCCTGCTCCCCCTTTATCCGTTCCTATCCAGCTCGACATCCGAGGACGGAGTAGGATGGGAACAGACGTCCAGGGTTGCGGGGGAACACAAAAGGCGTGCGCAGCCGGGCGAACGGTACCGTGACTTGGAAGGGGAAGATGAAGAGGTTACGAGTAGATGCGAAAGATAGAGATATGCGCGGTCTTGCCGTACTAGAGTCTCGAAAGACTTTTTTCGGGCAAGACCCACACCAAATGAATGGGAGGTAAGTCGGCACTTCCTATTTCGCTTATTGGTTTGAAGCTTCATCATTGTTTTTTGTTGTATGCGTTTCCCACCAGTAGAAACAGTTCGGTCTCTGGGTGGGAGGAGAGACTGGGGTCGATACGAAACAAGACTCACTGTTTAGGCCTTGGAAACGTTTGGTGTAGGAAATAACTGGACCTGTTCTGGAACGCCGGTGATTTGTCACTGCTGGAGGACGTCGTCCGCTCGTCGTGAATGTCCTAGTTTCTTAACTTTCTTATACACACGGAAAGGTCGTCGATTGATAAAGGAAATCGGAAAACTAGGAAATGATGTGTTTTGAATGCACAAAAGTAAATGAGCATGAGTCATGCTTGCCCGGCTGTGCGTTCATCAGTTGCTTGGCTGATCCTTCAACCATCCAAGCACTAGACACATCCACAGAACCATCCACCAGGACCGCATTCATATCGACCATGTTTGTGCCTTCCGGAGAGGCTTATACCCAAACACCGGTCGAAAGGCCCCCACCGCCGGCTGCCAACGACCAGGTAGACCGCACACCCGTCCTGGCGTACCACAGTCAGCCGCAGCAGCAACAGCAGCAGACCACTACCTCGGAAGTCTCAGACAAGCTCAAGAACCTGTCTGTCAAAGAGCCTCACCAAATGGATAGCGTCGCGCCGTCTGCTCCAAGCGCTTCTGAAGCAGACACGGATCCTTTCGGAGAGTGGGTGCTGAAGGAGATCACCTGGCCTGATCCCCGGGTTGGTGGTTACAGAAGGACCGTCAAAGTCCTCACGCAGAACGCCAATGGACCCTGTTCGCTCCTTGCCCTCGCCAACGTCCTCATTCTTCGAGGATCCATCCACATCTCATCAAAGCTTCACAAGATCTCCTATTCGGCTTTATCCACGCTCATTGCAGACTTTCTCGTCACCCGGCCCCAGCCAGAGAACTCCCAACGAGGGCTGACGCTAGAAGCCGCACTCAACATCCTTCCGACCACGGTTCGGGGGCTTAACGTAAACGTTGGATTCGACGATATCATGAGTTTTCAAGCGACGGAGGAAGGCAGCAGTGACGAGTTGGCATTGTTTGCAACAGCCGGGGTAGATCTGGTTCATGGCTGGCTTGCGGATAAAAGCTCGGGAGAGGAATGGGAAGCGTTGCAAAGAGCTTCTAGCCAAGCCGAAGGGACACATCACGGTATCCCAACGTATGATGGCGTACAGGAGGCTATCATCAAGGGGTTGGATAGTCAAGGGCAGAACTCGACGGATTGTTAGTATCTTGTTTACTCTCTTTCAATCTTCTTCTCACCCTTTTCGCCTTTCGTGCAGCCGTTGTACTACAGCAGTTCTTACAAAGCACAGCAACACAGCTCACATTCCCAGGACTGTTTGCGCTGAATGCCTTGGAACCTGGCTCTGTAGTCGCAGTAAGCTGCATCGTTGACGTAGTAGCAGCCTTTCGACCGTTCTGACATTTAATATCCTAGTTCTTCCGTAACTCTCACCTCAGCGTTTTATATAGACGACACAATCCTCCCCCGACCGATTCCCCTATTTCCGAACCCGACACATCACCTACACTGTTCCAACTCGTTACCGACCAGTCATTCGCGAAAGAGCCCGAGATCAGCTGGGAATCCATCGTGGATATCGACGGTGCTGGCACCAACTACTACAACAGCGAGTTTTTCCCTGCGAGTAGTGCTGGCGGGGATTATAGTGGAATGAGCGCGGGCGAGGTTGTCCGGCGGGAGGAAAGGGCGCGCAGGGATCAGGAGAGGGAGGAGGCCAGGTTGAGAGGTGAGGCAGAGAGTGGAGCCTACGAGGGCGAATATCGGGGAAGTCTGGAAGATCATACGGATCTTCAGTAAGTTTTAGACACACCACCCTGTGTCCCAATTCTTCGAAAGTTCAAGTCTCGTTACCTTCCCCTTCCTTTTGCTAGACTTGCACGTGCGCTACAGGAGGAGGAAGACCGGGTAGTGGCGGAACAGTATAGGGATCGAGAGGAACAGCGGCATCGCAGAGAAACAACTCAGCTGGATCCTGCCATCCGGGCTCGTGCTGCGCCTCGGCCTGGAGATCATGCGGATCAAGCAGAAGTGTCCGATAGAACAGCAAGGGCGGGTGGAAAAGTGAAGAAGGATAGAAAGGGGAAAAAGGATTGTTTGATCATGTAATTTACCTGTAAGCGAAATATATCTATCGAGAAGAATTCTGCTGCCCGAGTCCGCTTTCGGCGGTGTTCGCTGACTGGTAGATAGCTTATCAACAGCAACGCGCGGCGCCCCCGCCTTCATTTCCAGAAGTGGTTCGCAAGCTGTATTCGTTTTGTGCCATGCTCGTCCGCAATTTCTGTCAACAACAGCAGTGACATCTCGTGTCCGTCAAGTGCAGTCGCTCAATCAGCCTGGAAGTGAGAACATGATAAAACTATGGGATCGCAATCAGCGAAAGCAGGTATTCAATTGCGAGCTTGCGAATCTCACATGATAAAAATGGCTTTACAAATAGCCAGATCTGCTCGTAATGGTCTTTCGTCAATCGACTGAAAGTTGGATAATGGCGTTACCGTTATTATTGATTTACAGAAGACAAGACAACTGGTATAGCAAGGGCAAACAATTACCAGCAATCATTTCTTAGCAGCTCTCACGCCGAGTCGTGATGAAGCGTACCTCTCCTGCATTCAAAGTCAATGCTTTTCCGAACAGAGTATAGCCCGCACCGTCGTCACATACTTGTCGGCCTTGGTCGCTGCTATGTTCCCACTACATCTGGAGGAGCATGTTCAGCTGGTCAAGGGTACATGACTTTCTTCTATCTGTAAACGTTAGAGCTTTTCTGCATTCTTTGCATTTGGTTTCATCGCCCGTCACCGAGTCGT
>JABRPJ010000166.1:0-19975 GCA_013461525.1 Naganishia randhawae
TGCGCATGCAAGTCTGGCTTTACTAAATGCGGCGGCGAATGCAAGGATACCCAGAATGACAAGAATGCCTGTGGTTCTGCTTGCAACAAGGTATGTCGTTTCTCCTCTGACTTGTAACTAGAATATTACCTGACGAACCCGACTGCACTTATAGTGCGGGGGCAAACAGGAGTGCAAGAACGGGAAGTGCGTGGACACCAAGTAAACCGCATGTTATCCTGCCTCATCCTGGAGCTGGCAAGAACAGTTCGATCGTAGTTTTTCATTGGCCAGCTCTATGAACAAGAGTCAACTGTGTCTCAGAGATTGGAACGATTACCAACAAGAATGGTTATAGTAACTTAGTTGCGTTTTATGGACGTGTCCTGTGAACTAACGAGAAAACCCATAATTTTTTATACGAATATGAATTGTCGATAATATTTCTGAACCGTTGATACATTATCTTATGCCGTTTGACCCTCGGCTAGTTATGTCCCATCGTTATTTTGGCACATTGAGGGTCGTTGATAAGGCTAATCGCATATGCCTTGAAATGTAGTGAACTCCTAGCATCCTGATCCCAGCATTCGGCGACTTCACGACACAGCGTACTAGCCAATGGGATAATGCATGAACTTGGTGTTCGAGCTCCTCATTCCCGTCGACTGAGACGAAACTTGGTACCGAGCGGCCATAACCGGGCGTTTCGATCTCCTTTGTGAATGGTGGTATTGCAACAGAAGGAGGTCATGAATCCATGGGAAGCGTTTGGCACTTCTCGTACGCGAAATTGTGCAAGACCGTCATAGATAGCAGGGAGGTGAGGCTTCCTTTGGTTTCATAACGGGCTCACGCTTACTTCCTTACATTCCTCCTGGAGCAGGAGACGCAACTCCTTCCAGAGTTGCCTTACAAGCGCTCTCTCCTTTGAAGCAGAAGGAGAAACGCAAACGAGCACCATTGGTTCCAAACGCTATGCCCGAGGTATAAAAAAAGCTCTGGTCCACCCTTGCCAATTGGACCAGGTAGAAACGAAAGACGTCAAAGTTCGAAGTCGCTGTCGAAGTACCGCAGACACTCCGCCGCTTACTTGCTGTATAGCACTCATCGTCACCTCTCCAACTTTTTCAAACTGGATCTGCGTACACCTCCAATATGGGAACCGGCACGGACTTCGAGAGTAGACCACTAACATGGAGGAATGCATTCTGGCGATGTTGGCAACCATATTCTGACGCTGCCGCTGAACCTGCAGATACGAGCTGGAAGGAGATATTCGTGCACTGTTTCTGTATTTATGGATCCCTCCTGGTGATGCTCAGCCCGTTGGCAACGTTTGGAACAATGGAGTTCTGTCTGGTGTCTGGCATATTGAAATGGGGTGACACCACTGGACCACGAATGCACTTTGGAGCGTTGAGTGTTTGTCCCGCAGAGGTGGTGCGCGATTTCGATTTAGAGTGAGTTTCGGTTTTGGGAATTGCTAAAGGCTTTGATGGGAGTCTGATTTTCAAGATGGCTCGGCGGGGTATAGATGCTACACCGGGTTCTTGGTGGCGATGTCCCCTGCAGAAGATACGCCTGCGACTAGATCCCTCGGCAAGATCATCGCCTATACGCAGAAGTGGTTGTTCATTGCGCCTCTCGGTAATTATCGACTGAATTTCTGTCGAGTCATCCTAGTATCTGCTCTAATTGAATTCTTCCCTAGTTCTGCCCTTTGTCGGCTTCATCATTAGCTTTTTGCTTACATGGTGGCTGGGCATGCCGGAGCATCGATCACAACTGCGACTGAAGTCACGAGGCTGGAGCATAAGGCCCCCTTTGACCGTGGCGGCATTTGTGTCGCCTCTTATGGGTCTATCGGGTCTGATCTTTGCGATGCTCATGGCTTCGTGTACTCTGGGTGAAGCGCATATTAGTGTCGTCACTTGGTGGTAAGAGCGAATGTTACACAAGAACCGCGTTGATCAAAACATGCTCACCGACAATACACTTTGTATACAGTATTTTGGGGAATCTTTTCCTTTTGTCTTCTGGTTGGATATTCTATGATTGGAAGCTCTGCCGGAAGATCGCGAAGCACATGGCCCATAGTGACGCGGAGTGGGAGGAGGCCGAGCGCAAAAGAATTGTAAAGAATGGATACATAACATGATACCTGCTGGAAACTTCAGGTGTCATTCAGGGAATAGCTTGTAGTCGCAGTGTTTGTATACCTTTTTAACGAGACGAACCGATGTGTGCTTTTGTGCACGTCATGCAGTTCCCGGTCCTGCAATGCCTACAGCTGTGATTGCTCCTAAATGAGATGAGAGGGGAACTATGACTCGAACGCCAATGCGAATGGAAAGTTCACGGCAAGGGCAGCTGCTACGCAAGCGAACAGTACCAACTCCCCTGGCCAGGTTTTTGCTTGTTACTACAGCGCGAGTACTTGAAAAGCGACGCTGGCATTTAATTTTGCTGAAGGGCGTTAACAAAGGGGTATGATCAGGAGAGGCGAACTCGAAGAGGTTTGCTATCGATTGGTTTGTTGCGCATCGTGTACAAGGGCGGCTACAACGCATCAGGATCTTGATTGCTGTCAAATGGCATCGTATCCATTCGTGTCTTTGTTAGGCCCATCTAGTACATTTCCAAACTCTGTGGCAACAAGGGATACATTAGCATCGAGAGCGAGCGTTGTCGAGGATAACGAACGGTCACGACTTACCATTCCATCGTGAATCTCATAATCCCTAAGCTCGATGTGGTCCTTGAAAACAGTATACCTGTGATACACAGGATAAGCAAACTGCGCTCGGACCCTCCTGTACGTCCAGAAGCAGGACACCCACCATTTCTTGAGCTGGATTTTACTCGCGTTCGTTCCTATCTGCGCTGCAATGAGCTTTTTCAGATCACCAACGGTATCGGTCGGGGAGCACTTGACGCGGACTGCGGCGCGCGGGACGGGCAAGACGGATTGAGCACGAGAAGGCGCATGGAGGAAGGGGTGAGGGGAATAAAACGTACCTTTTCGGCCTAGTCGGTCGTTTGCGATTACTTCGATCATGGCGGCATACGAAGGAGCGGCTGTGGGCGCCGCCGCCGCAGGTGCTGGTGGGCGTGCAGGTCTGGAAGAAGGGAGATCAGCGTCTGTGGTGGGATTCGAAAACGTCCTCCTCCGAGATCCTCGATCTCTCTAGACTGTTCCATTCGCGCTTGAAAGGAAGGGAATTTCCAAGGTCTCGAGTTGGGAAGGGAATAGTCCGAGTATCGGATGGCGTACGCTGCCCTTGAACAGGTAGCCACAGCAGGTGCTCTCCCTCAGTAAAGTCGACTACCTCTCAGCCGCCGCATGGTGGTTGCGAGGGACCGTTTGGCTTGACACCTGCAGGACTCTGAGAGCTCTTTCGTACCACTTTGATCGGCTGATCCGCCGGCCTTTCTTCATCTTCTTCGCTCTGCACAGCCTGCTTGTGGAGTCGACTCACCTCTCGTCCCTCGTCGGTACCCTCCTCAACTCGTCTCCGCCTGTATACGCCACCCGTCCCGGTGCATCGCGTCCCCGTCTATCCTCCACCCTCGTATCTACTCTCTGCAACGGTGCACCACCCCTGTATTCTCTCCTTCTCTCGGATTCCCGCTCATCGTCGCTACCCGTCTGGCCGACATGACGGTCTTTCTCAGTTCTCCGGCGCTGTCTGTCGGGCGATCGATCGCGGTCCCTTTCTCGTCCTCCATAGCGGTCCCTATCGCCGTCCCTGTATCGTTCACGATGAGACAAGTCCGGGGACGACGCTCTCCGCTTTCCGGCGGGGATTCTATCGAGCGGGTCACGGCGGGTGGAGAATGAGCCGGCGGCGCCGGCAGCGGGGCGGCGGTCACGGTCTGAGGCTCCCCGGTCGCTGTCGCGCTTGTAGAAGGAGAGCTCTTTCGGGCGGCGGGGCGGTGGGCGGTCGGGGGAGCGGCGGGAATCCATGTTGGCGTGACAGCCGAGGTGGTAGCGGGGGGGTACGCCATTGCCTCGGGAACTGTAATGACCACCCCGGCTGCGTACCCCCCGTATGCGCTTCGTTTGCGCCTTTTCCCTCTGTGCGCTTAACTTTTCGCCCAGGACGGTATAAGCAAGCTGCGAATCGTTGCCTTGGCCGGGGAGGAACAACTGCCAGCGACCACGACCATGCCACTCAGACTCGCCACCACGCTCCCCCGCACAGCCAGGGCCACAGCCACACGCCGGACCTACGCCATCGCCTCGGGCGTAAAGGCCGCAGACAGGGACTCGACCGCCGGCGATTCGCGTGCAGATATCATCAGGAAGACGCTTTACCCGGTCATCCAGGATCCCGCCCTCGCCCAGTCAGCCCGGGAGTCTCCATCTTCCCCGACGGGAACGTACCATCCGGACCATGTCGCTCGACTGGCCCACGTCCTCGGACCGGACCCCGAAGTGCACGAAACGATCATCAGAGCGTGGTTGACGCATCAGCGGGAGAAGCGGGCGGAGAGGGAAGAAGCGTTGGGACGAAAGTACAGAGAGATGGTGCGGGCCTGTGATGCGTTGAAACAAGTCGCTGCCCTTGCCGATGGGGCGCATGCGAGGCTTTACCACGCCGCGATGGAGAGGAGGGATGTGAGGAAAGCGAGTGCAGGCTTGCCCATTACCGAGGGGCAGGGCAAGGTGTCGTTGGCCGAGAAGAGGTGGAAGGCGAGTCGGATCGAGGGGCTGTTCCCGCGGGAGCTGGCGGTGCCGAGGGAGACCCGAGGGGAGGCGTGGCCGGAGGAATGGATCGAGCCGGGAGCCGAACGACGTACAACGACGAATAACGCCTGAGCGCGAGGGGCTCTACCGACATGCTTATCAGGACTCTGACGGCAGTATTCCTCCACGCGAAAATATATCAGACGAAGCGGGAGACATTATCCATCAAAGCAGCGAAAGATCCCGGGCGTTCCAAAACACATCACAACGTTCAAGACACAACAATACACACACATTCACACTAGCATACCACCACCAACGACAAGCATTCAACAACGCCGCCTGATGCGTCTGTTTGCTCGAAACGACAGCTCCACGATACCAAAAGGCTTCAGAAGACGCGATGGAACTGCGCGATACCCTGGATAGAAGTACCGTACCAAGAGGAATAGGCATAGCGGCTGTAGCGTATGGCGAGAATCATGACCGCGAGGGACGGATAGACGGTCAGCACGGGAAATTAAGCCATTGTATACCAGACTGTCAGATCATGCAGTAACGAAACGAGCAATCCTAGCAAGTGACCATGTGACACGCTGCACGGTGGAGCCGTGCATGCCGCCTTGTTCGGGCACCACGAACTGGTAATGCCGCGCATAGGAATCCGGACGAACGAGTGGTGTGGTACAAAATCAGCTTGAGGACGTTAGATCGCGGGGTACGCAAGGAAGCGAGAGCAAAGTCGAGCGCAAAGCCGCCGCTGTGGCCTGCGAAGCTGCACCCTAATATACCCCATAATCGTCTTGCTTGTCTTCCCGCGTCATCCATACCGCTCCGCCCCGCCTCTATCGGTCACCTTGGACGGGGAGCCTGCACGCTTGATTCGCCATCGTGCGCGGCCTCGTCTACCTCAAGCTTGGGTCACGACTTCAGCCGGTGGAACTGACTACAAAGGCGAGAAACAGACATCGTTAGACGTATCCAGTTTGAGGTCTCGGCAGTGAATCGGCCATTTTCTTTACCATCAGGAATACTACCATAATAATATAATAAAGCAAAGAGAACCATTCGTGTTTGGAGTGACTGGCCATCAATTACAACAAAAACCTCTTTAGGGAGTAGATACTACATTGGCGTTATCCCAGGCTCGCTCTGCAGTGGCGATCCATGTCCTTCATAGCTCGGCCCAACGCATCACAGCGATTGATTTTAGAATGCGAGCTTTCATATGTACAGCATCAGGGTGCAGGCGCTGTACACCATCCTTCCCCCCGGGTTGGATCACAGCATAACGGCTGGGTGCGTTTCCTTGCGAATACAGGCCCAGGTCGACAGGAACCTTAACTCCCAGAATCGAATGACACGCAAGTTCAGCTTCCACAGCAGTATTCCTCTGATCCTTCTGGTCGGGGCCCGAGAAGGACTTTTCTCCGTTCAAAAAAGCACTTATCAAAGCCTCCATGTACCCGGGGTGCTGCCTCTTGCGCCTCATGAAGATGTGGAATTTGATCGTTCGACTTTGATTGTCCGGGGATCCATCTTTCACAGGGGTTTGTACCACGTCCCATGCGTTATGCTCCGAATCCCTGAAACACTCTACCCTTAAGCCACATACGAAATAAGCATGGTAATGTGTTACCTTCTCCATATACGCCCAGGATGGAAAGGGCGTGAAACTTAAGTAGCACTCTTGCGGCAACTTCCCATAGTCCCAATTATTCGCTAGCAGTGTAAAGTAATGGGCAGCTCTAGACCTATTCAAACAATCATGATTCACTCAAGGCTTGCTCACCGGCGCGAGAAAGGGTGCTTGAGTCTGTGCCTAAGCTGGTCGGTTGCTGTATCGTCGAAACAACCCTTTCGTCTCAACAACGCGTTAGAACACAATGTGATTGGGGAGCTTCTGACTGTTTCGAAGCGTACCTAGACATGCGGGATGAATCATAGGCATCCTCCGTGTTCCCGAATGTGCCCTCATGCTCTCGACTCCTGTGGTCAGAATGCGTTTGGGCTGTTTCAGAAGGTACTGTGCTGTCCTGAAGCTCGTTCAGTCCAACACTCATCGTTACAACTGAGTCGATGGATAGGCCTGCCGGGATTCGGTCCGCTGTTGCCTCGTACGTCAGGTGAAGAATTACGAACCGTGGCCACGATGAGGTACTTACTGGGGGTAAACAACTCCGGTGGCCAGCAGAAGACTAGGGATCCCGTTGTCTCGTCGACCGATAGTGGCTGCATGTTGAGACAGACGGAGTGACGTAGGTGCTAGCAACCATGCACATAGCGCTTGAGCTTATAGAGAGTATCAGCGAAAGTATATGCCTTTGGTCGCGGAAAAAGAGACAACGGAAGGCAATCGAGGCTGTGTGTGCACTTACTATGTCGTGATTACCTAGACGACCTGTCGCGCAGGTCCCAGGTGGAGGGACGACTCACAAGGACAGCCAAAATGCCTTTTACTGTGCCCCTGCATCCTGCAGCCACATCGAGGGAAACAGGTGGGCTCAGAAACCAGACCTGGAGCGGAAACGACGGGCGACGGTTGTGCGCAAAGGCCGACGCGCCCGAGTCGCCACCTCCACCCTCGCCCTCGCGCGGCGATTTGTGCAGCGGGGAAGCACGTAGGCGGGATCGCTAGCTGTTGCGGCAGAATGGGAAGGGGAACGAGGCCTGACTCGCAGTCAGGCGGGGCGCTCACGGCGGGAAAGCTGGGTCAAGGGTGTCCTTCAAAGCGTGTGATGAACGCGGTCCTGCGCACCGGCCCAGCTATCGGTCGAGACGGTTTTACAAACTGTCCGCCTGCAGTAAGAGCACGTTCAGATGCTAAAGTGATCGGCGTAGCGGGTGAAAAGATCAGGTCACACGTCTCCACCGACGTTGGCAAAAGCATGAACCGTCGTCCGCGCATCTACAGAAATACCAGAAGCGTAGTAACAACAACAAGACACATATCCTACATACATACATACGTCCACATCCCCACTCACGCGCGCACGCGACAGCCAAGCGCCGGGGGTCTAACGACGGGCAAACTTTACTTTTTTGGTGGTAGGCGCCGCCGCGGCGACGCTACCGGACTCGGAGACCCTTCTCCGTTTCTTTTCCGCCGCCGTGGGGGCCGCCGGCTGTTTCTTCAACGCGCTCACGGGCGCGGCGGGAGCCTCGACTCTTCGTTTCTTGCTCGACGCGGGCTCCGGAGCGGCCTTTCGTTTCTTGGAGGCCGGAGCGGGAGCGGGCACGGGTTCATCTTCCTCGTCCTCGTCCTCATCCTCGGAGGGGGAGGGCTCTTCGTCCTGGGAGAAAACGACTTCCTCTCCTTCCTCGGAGCCTTCTTCGACGTCGTCTTCCGGATCCAGGTCGTCCTCGTCGTCGTCGTCGTCGTCCTCGTTCTCATCCTCTTCCTCATCCTCGTCGTCCTCCTCGCTGTCCTCCTCGACGCCATACTCGTCATCCAGGATCAACTACACGACGTAACAGGGTCAGCACATGACGCGACACCGCCACCGCCACCGCCACCGCCACGAGACTCACTTCACGATCGTCCACGCTTCCAGGCTTGAGCCTAACCAGCCCCCTCGGCAGCTCACGCTTCATCTCCGTCCGCGTCTTGAGGGCATCCAGCACCGCGGCATCCCTCGCCCCGCCTTCTCCCGCGTCCGCCGCCGCCGCCGCCGCCGCCTTTTTCGCAGAGGAGGGGAGGGTGTAGTACGGGAACGCGCCGAGGGACCAGTCACGCAGGATGGTACGTGCGGCGCCGTCGAGGTCCGGTACGCCGTGCTATCGGGCGCGGGGAGGGGGGGCGAGGGGGTTAGTCATCTCGTCGACCCTTGTCCCACCGCCGCGACTCACCTTTTTCAGTCGCCCCTGGGATCTTGCGACGCCGGTGAGGAATGCCTCGACGTCGCCTGCCACGAACGCCGGAACGGTGTACGCGAGCATCAAGTCCTGCACGTTGGCGACACGGTGGACGAGGTGCTTGACGAGCGGGAACGTGTCTTTGACTTTATCCACCCGGCCGAGGTTCCTGGTGAGCATGTCACGCGCGACGAGCTGTTCGAGGGCGTCCCAGACGGCTTGTTGGGCCGCGACCGCCGCCGCCGCCGCCGCCGCCGCGCCGTCGTCGTCGCCGTCCGGGGTCTCGTCCAGCTGCGCCGTTTTCTCCATCTCGGCGTCGACGTCGGGCGGAACGGCTTCCCATCCTGGCGTATCGATCACGTGGATCGGGTGCGCCGGGGTCGGCCCGAGTGGGAGGGAGGATTCCACCGGGGTACCGGTCGTCGGGGACGTGCCGGAGGGTTTGGATTCCGGTTCTGTGCGGTGGACAGGACGGCCGAGGAGGGTATTGATGAGGCTTGATTTGCCAACGTTGGGTTGGCCGAGCACGGCGACGACGAGGGGGTCCGCCGCGCCGCCGCCGCCGCTGGTTTGGGCGTGTTCGGCCGCCCAGGAGCGGAGGATGGCGAGGAGGCCGTCTTTCCCGATCGGGACGCCGCGGGTCGTGGCGGCGTCGGTGGCCGCTCCTCGAGTCGAGGTCATGCTCGTCGTGGTCATGCTCGACTTGAAAGCGCATACTTGGACATTGGGGTTACCCTTGAATTCGTGCCTGATGGCGGCTAGCCAGGCCTGCACGGCCTCGCGGGGCACGAGATCGACCTTGTTGAGCACGATCAGCAACTTGTCCGTCCATCCTCCGCGCGCCGTCTTGCCCACGGGCGACTCCTGGCCCTCGAGGATGGCGTGTTCGAGGAACTGGCTGCGGTACGTGGGCGGGTCCCGGGCGTCGACGAGTTCGAGGATGACGTGCGCGCGGTCCAGGGCGGATTGGAGGGTCGGGAGGAGGGTGTCTACGAGGTCGGGCGGGGGAGAGGCGCTCGGTGAGCGGGCGGCCGGGGCGGGGGCGGACTGGGAGCCGTGGGTGGACGGGTTGACGGGGGTTCGGCCGTGGAGTGCGATGATTCCCGGGTTCTCTTCCTCCGAGTCGGCGTCCGAGTCGTCCCCGGCGGCGGCGGCGACGACGGGACCCTTCGCGGCGGCCTTTTTCGCGGCCCGGACCTGCTGCTTGTGCTCATCGGCCAGACGCTTCTGCTCTGCGAGTTCGGCGAGGACCTGTTCCTTGTAGGGAAAGTTGTTGGGGATCCCCGGGTCGGTCGTTTTCTCTGCGGGGCGGGGAGGGTTAGCGGGCGGCAGGGACGGCGGACGGCGGACGGCACTCACTGCTCTTCCACGTCACATCCTTCTTCGCCTCTCTGCCGTTTCTGCGCCGAGTGGTAGTCGCCTTGCGCTGGATCGACGCGCGTTGGCGGGTGGTTCCCCGCTTGGAGGTTTCTGGGGGGCAGGGTGTTAGCACGCGGTCTTCGGGGGATCTCCCGCCTCGGTTGACCCACTCTTCCTGATTCCGCCCATGGTGTGTGATGCCTACGAGCGAGGGCAAAACACCTCCTATCCGCCCGCTGCCAGCCTTTCTGTGCCCTGTCGCAAAAATCAACGCAGCGCGGATGCAAATATTTCCAGCCCCGGCCGCCGCCACATGGCAGGGTGCGCCCGGGCAAAGGGGACGGGTGGGTGCAGAGGATACTAGGGACAGGGACAGGGGACAGGGAACACAGGACACGGGATACATCTTGTCGGGGAACTAGTTACTGCGCGAACAGTCGGCCGTCTAGCATCCTGACCATACAGCTTACAACCCCTCGCCCCGCCGCTCCCTACCCGCGCTACACACCTTGCCTACCCCCACCCCCACCCCTCCGCTGCATGCTCTCCACCGTCGCCTTGACCTGACTTATCGCGGCGCTCGGGGGCGCCGGCGTACGTGCGATTGCCCCGCCGGCGAGGGAGGATGTGAATGTGGATGCCGCGGCCGCCGCGGGGGCAAGGACGGAGACGACGAGTCCGGACGAGGT
Source organism: Naganishia randhawae (assembly GCA_013461525.1). NCBI lineage: Eukaryota > Fungi > Basidiomycota > Tremellomycetes > Filobasidiales > Filobasidiaceae > Naganishia > Naganishia randhawae. The sequence goes on from JABRPJ010000166.1 coordinate 10,576, forward strand.
TTGGAGGATGACTTGCCCTTGCCCTGGGTCTTGTGTGTGAGACGTGGTGGCGGGGCGCGTGGTGGCGGTGCGCGGCGCAGAGTGGGTTGAGGGTGTTGCATGCGGTGCGCCGGGTATGTCGGTCTCAGAGGGTCCAGCAGGATATTCATCGGATCGTTCCCCGCGTGTGTACTCCAAGGGTGTTGTATCGTCGTCCCCGCGCGCCAAGGGTGTTGTATCGTCGTCCCCGCGCGCCAAGCGTGTCCTATCGTCGTCCCCGCGCGCCAAGCGTGTCGTATCGTCTTCCCCCCCGTCGCCCTCCCCGCCCTCCCCGCCCTCCCCCAGCCAGCTCCTCCGCTGCAACTGCACCCTCTCCAGCGCCCCGACCAGATCCTCCGCAAGCGTCTTCTCGTTCGGCGGGTCCTCGACGATCGGTTCCCATCCCTCCGGCGGCGACCCGGGCGGGGAGATGAGCAAGTTGCGGGTGATGGGCGGCGGGGCGAGGTGCGTGCGGTCGTATGCGTGCTGCTGTTGCGGCGGTCCTGACATGGTGTGCTGTGCGGCGGAGAGGGACGAGCACGCGGGACAAGGGAGGGAGAGGATAAGGGCGCGGGCGGCCGCGGGGAGGCGTTTACGTAAGCCGGGCTACACCCCTCTAGCGCAGCTTACGTAAGCCCCCGTATCTAGCGCGCGCTAACGTCTCCCTCCCTGCCTCCTTGTAAACGTCCAACTTGGCACGACTCCCGGTGGCGGCGAGTGGGCCAACGGGCACAACATGGCACAGCGCAAGCTTCAAGGTGAGTCGGCGCGGACGTTTGGATGGCCCGTGGCGCCGAGAGCTAACCCCCCGCCGCCCCGCCGCCCCGCCGCAGCCGAAATCGACCGGACCCTGAAAAGGGTCCAGGAAGGCGTGCAGATCTTTGACGACATGTACGACAAGTTTATGCTCTCCACCAATGCAACGCAAAAGGACAAGCTCGAGACCGACTTGAAGACCCAGATCAAGAAGCTGCAGAGGATGCGCGATCAGGTCAAGAGCTGGCAGACGAGTAATGATATAAAGGACAAGGGGCCGCTCGATCAGACGCGCAAGGTGATTGAGACGGTGAGTCGACGTCCGACGAGTGAGCGCCGAGCGCAGCGAGGGGCGAGGGAGGAGGGCAGAGCGAGGCGAGAGAGGAGGGCGGAGCGTCGGGCGCCGCAGGCACTAAGCCCGGAGGGCCGCGGGAGGGAGGGACGACCGACCCCCCGAGGGCGGCGTAGGCCGCCCGAGCGTCGTCGCCTTTACCGAGTGCGCAAGCGCGAGGGAACATCGGTGGAGGAAGGGACGACCGACCCCTCGAGGCCGTCGCAGGACGGCCGAGGACCTTTGAGCGAAGCGCGTCTCCCCTGAGAGAGGCGAGAGTCAGTGGCGCGCCTCAGGCGCCGAGTCCAAAGGACCCCAAGGCGAATCCAAAGGACCCTGTGGCCGCCGTAGCGTGGCCGAGAATCACTACCGACGAGCGAGGGCCGAGTGAGCCGAGGGGGGCGAGAGGGGATGGCGGAGCCAGGCGAGGGAGGGGCTGGAGAGGGGCGAGGAGGGCGGCGCGAGGCGGGGGCGTCACGCGGACCGACGAGCAGCCCCGAGCGGTGTCGGCGCGGCCGGTTCCAGGCCGGAATGGCTCTTCCGAGGGCAGCGTAGGCCGCTCGCGACTAGTCCCGTGCGCCCAGGGCGTCTTGAGTAGTCGACGGTTTCGCAACCCTGGACTCCATCACGGCTGGGGAGACGATGTCGAGTTTCGAAACTTTTTTTCCTGGCTTCTTGTATGGCTTGAACCCGTCGACATGGCTGCCGTGACATTCTCGTATAGTCCCGTCTGTCGGCTTGCGACGGTGTCTGGCCGCAAACACCTTCTGGGCGCGCGCTCCGGAAGGCAGACCGAGAGCTCTCCACTTTGACTCCCCGCAAACAGCTCACTCACCCCTCTTCCCCCTTGGCACGCAGAAAATGGAGCTCTTCAAAGCGCTGGAAAAGGAGACCAAGACGAAAGCGTTCTCCAAAGAAGGCCTCATTCTCGCCGCACGTCTCGATCCGGCAGAAAAGGCGAAACAAGAGGCTCGTGCGCAGCTGGAGGATTTCGTCGAGAATCTGAATCGTCAGATCGAGCAGTATGAAGCCGAGATTGAGACCCTGCAGGCTGCCTCGGCTGGTGGGAGGGGCAAGAAGAAGGGCAAGGACGCCAATGGGGCCAGTGGAAGAGCGGAAGAGCTCGAGCGGTCGAATGAGCGAAGGAGATGGCATGTGGGCAATCTCGAGGCGAGTATGCGGGCGTTGGATAATGGAAGGGTGACCACCGATCAGGTGAATGAGATCAAGGAGGACGTGGCTTACTTTGTAGAGTCGAATGAGGTGAGTGCGCCCGGCGGTGTCCTCGAGGTGCCTACCACTGACCTCATCACACACAGGAGGAAGACTTTGAAGAGGACGAGGGCATCTATGACGACCTGCATCTCGAAGAAGAGGACGATAATGTCGGACTCTTGGCTTCCCATGATGGCGTCTCCAACTCGGCCGCGGGCGGCGACGATCTCAGCGAGAGCGATATGCAGAGTGTCGTAGACGACCATCCGCCGGCAAAGTCGACGCCGGTGAAACCCACGCGATCCATGTCGGAAGATCCCATGCCTGCACCGACGAGTCCGTTGTTGGCACGCAAGACGCCGGTGCGCAAGACGACGGACAAGGAAAAGGAAAAACCCGCGCCCGCACCCGCGCCCGCGGCCGCGGCTAAAGAAGCAGATCCGGTCGTGACGCCGCAAAAACCGACGACGAGAACCGGGTCGGAAAAGAGTACCGGCACGGCTGCGACGGCTTCGCCCGCTCCTCGACAGCCTGCCGCACCGAGTTTGCCACCAATCAAGTACGCAGCGGCCGCAGCAGCAGCCATCGCGGCTTCCACCGCGGCGGCTTCCCCGTCCGCCCCCGCGCTCGTCACCCAGCCGAGCAGAGACAACAGTGCGACATCGACAGAGCAGCAGGTGACTTCGCCCGTGGCTATGCCGCCAACGCCCGTGTTAGTGGCCCCAGCGCCGCCGCCACCGCCACCGCCAGGACTCGCACCTCAGCCCCAGCAGCAACAGTCTCACCTCCCTGTGCCGTCGGTACCGACTTCCCCGAATCAGGCCAAATCAAGTCCAGCGCCGTCTGTATCGACTCTCAACGTCGGTATGGCCAGTGTTTCTCTTGCCGCTTCGCCCGCACAGAGTCCTGTGAATGGTCATACCGCGACCTCTGCTCTTTCGCCGTATGCCGATTCCCCTCAGGCACAGCAACAACTACCATCGCCACCGCAACATCAACAGCAGCAGCAGATACCTACAGTTCAAAGCGTGGCATCGCAGATACAGCAAAGTAGACAACAACAGCAGATTCAGATGCATCAAAACGGTGTGGAGAGGCCGATCGAGTCATCGACACAAAACACCGGCTTGCCGCCGGCTCCACAACCGCCGACGGTACCGACAACGCATACGCCGAATGCATTGTCCGATCTCATGACCAGGTTTGAGGAAGTTAGGAAAAATTGTAAGCCAAGTCGGGGGTGTCGCCCGTAGCGAGTGGTTGCTGATCTTGCGTAAACGAGAGTAGCACCTGCAAGGCTTGCCGATGTCGATTCACTGACAGCTGCACTCGATGTCGGTCTCGCCACTGCACCAGCTGCGCGAGATGCATCACGGTGAGCTCTGCGATTAGTCCCCCGCAGAACATGTCGCTAATGAGTGAATCCTCAGTCCCAACTACTACCGCCCAAAGAACCCGTACCCGACGCCAGAGTATTACCCGCAGAAACCGCATCCGGCGATTGTGGACCAGCATTTAGCGCAGAAAATGTCGAAAATGGAACTGGACACGCTATTCTTCATCTTCTACTACAAGCCGAATACGTATGAACAGTGAGTCGCGCCTTTACCGGACCGAGCGGCCCAGTGACTGATCGCATCGGTATGACTACACAGATGGCTGGCCGCACGGGAATTGCGTCAACGATCATGGCGATTCCACAAACAGTACCTCACATGGTTCCAGCGCTACTCGCAACCACAGGCGATCACGGACGAATACGAGCAAGGGCAGTATACATACTTTGACTGGGAAGGCAGGTGGACGTTTTTGCGCAAAGCCGATTTCCGGTTCATGTATGTCTACCTTTCGGACGAGTAGAAGTAGCCGTCGTCGACCAGCCACATGGGGTGGCGTGTCTGTGTTCGGTTTGTCGTGTGCATTCTGGGCGATTCAGCTTTGGCTTTGTACAATGGTGCTCGATGTGTGATTCCCGTTAATTGTATAAAAGATGTATGCGTGTCGAATCCAAAAAGCGTATTGACCGCTTCCGGTGACCTTCTACAAGCTCTATATCCCCGCACTAGCCAAATTCATCTTACCTCCTCCACCAAGTCTTGCCCCGCCGTGGCGTTCCACTGCTTATGCGGTCCAACCGAGGTCAAATGAAGGTGTATCATAATTAAAATAACCACCGCTGACCCTAGCTTCCGTCACCGGCTTCATAAGCCTGCGTGCCGTCTGCTGCATCGTCTGCGGTTGCTTGGGGCACTGACAATCCCCTATCACTGCCTCGAACTTCATCAGTTCAGCCCACTCCAGCGCCTGCACTCTCCATCTGACTTCCCGCAGTTTTGTCTGGCGCGTACCAGCGCTGTTCGTCTTGAAGGTTCTATAAATGTCGCTGACCAGGTACCGAGCCGCTTGTTCACGCTGCGCAGTTGTAAAACATGAATACACGAAACCGAGCCCGAGCTGACCTTTTCGCTCTTCATCGGTCCGCCAAACAATCAAGTCCAAAGAATTGAATAAATACATAGAACCACATACAATCGCAGTTTCGAGCCATACAACTGATTTCGTCTGTCACCTCAAGACTCATCTGGCAACAACACAATATCGTACTGTAATCGTCACCGATATCATTGCGTCAGTTCACCCAAGCAGCGACAATACTGTCTTGTTCGACTCACCTCGAGCTCAACATCCGTCTCTTTGCTAGGTGATGGGACGAACTGGACGACGAGACTGTCCTTGACGCCAAACACGCTGTCCTTCTGGACGTATTCACAGTCGGCGTCGTATATCTGGGTAATAAGGGAACGGTGTCCAGGAGCGGTCACGAAAAGATGTATATGTGCCGGTCGCATGGGAGAGCGATCCAGCGCCTTAAGTATATCCCCCGCCCTGCAAAGACGTTGGCGCCCGTTGTAACACGATTCAGTTTTCCGCTGACAAGTCACCATTTTCTCCGAGACGACTCACGTAGAATCATATGGAATCGGATAAGCCGTCGGTTTAAGAGCTCGACAGTCATAGCGTCCCTCTGAATCGGTGCGATAGACCCCCCGCCAGTTGAAGAAGGGATGCTTATCCGGATGCTCGGGATCGTAGAGCTGCGAGTCATAAAGACCTTGGGAACCGGTGTGCCATATTCTAGCGTTAGAAAATCAGCCAAGCAATATGATAAGTCACACGTCACACATTGCGTATCAATGAGCACTCACTCGACCTTGGCCCCGGGGATGACGCTTCCGTTTTGACTCTTGACCTTTCCGAACAGCCTCGCCGAGACGTCATCCTTGTCGACGGTGACCACCATGGATTGTCCGTTCTTGTACTCTGGCGCTCCTGTCCTATAGAAGGGTCCAAGAATTGCCGACAAAGTCACCGCTTCGAGTCCGCCCGATGATGTCGAATCCGTCCCGTTGGCCAACTTTCCAGTTTTCTGGGGTTGCTGTGAAGCCACGAACCTCTCATGTGTCATCGTGTCCAGCAGGGCCTCAAGACCCAAGACATCCGAGATCAAGATCATCTCCGAACGCTCTGGGCCCGAAATCTTGCCTGATCGGGCGATGATCACATGAACGATGATTAGCTCCTTGAAATGAGAATGGCAATCCACAAGGCCGTACCACTCACCTGCTGCTATCAATGAGGAGCACGCTCCCAGCCATTCTTCGTTGGTCAGCTCAACCTCCCTGGCGAACGCGTGTAGATGTTTGATGAGCGATGAGAAGATGACTTTGGCTCTCGGGTTGGCATTGGGTCCAGAGTGATTGGCTACATATGAAGCTAAAGTCACAAACGATGAAGATACTGGGTATAAGTGGGACGCGCCTCTCGCCAACGAACATGGCTTACTGTAGTCAGCTTCTAATGTTATAGTCATGATACTGTTACTCTTGTGTTTGTCCAGCTGTTCGTCCTTTGAGTCCACCCAAACACGAGATGCAGGCTTGGCTGTGGTCGATGCGATGACCAAATTGTCTGGCTATATAGCAACGAACCTATACAATGCCCAAGCCCGCGCTCAAACTCGGTCTCGCCGACACATGAACTCCGTACTCTTTCACATGCTATCTCAGACGGTCTATTCGCTGAGATGCCGTCTTCTAACCTGAGATACTGCCCGAGTAAGACAGCCGGGTCATATTTGCAGGATTCAGCGTTCGTTGTCGGTTTCGGATCTATTTCCACCTCGAAGATCGCGACTTATGTTGTAGGGAAATAATACCCGGTCGCTTCCCATGCTGTCAACGCACCCAACCACCACCGCCAGAATACGACAGCCTCGACTAGGAAGGGAGCCGATATGGGGTCTCCAGCATTAGGTTGACTATCGAGCTCATTGTGTTTGGGTGGAACGGAGGGATACAAAGCAATAGACCCATAGCGATTGCGATGATGTTCTGTTCGAACGCGACGGCGGGATCTTGTTCATGGGCTGACTCGGATTAGCATTGGACCGGTTATACCGAACAACATCCTCGCAATATCCTCGCAACATCCTCGCAACTAGACGGTTTGATCAAGATGGCAAGTCATCCCTTGGCACCGCTCGCCCAGCGAGCGATCTTCTTGGAGGAACTGACCTTTTCTCGACGGCCTTGAAAAGATACGGCCTGAACACGATGTACCGGAAACAAAGCAGACGCATCTAATACTCCTGGGAACCTTTCGCCATCCAGTCATCTACATCCTGTCCTTCGACCCACAGACTCGGTGCTTAGAAAAAGTCGGAGAAGCTCGAGCGACTGGCGGACATTCTTGGCTAAACCTTTCGCCAGACGGATCGGTCGTTTATGCTACTGTCTGGAATCAAGATACACCTCGACTAGCCGCTTATCAACTCTGTCGATCAACGCTCCCTCCAGATGAAACTTTCGCCCAACGACTCCCAAAAGACAAGGTTGAAGCTTTGTCCTTGAATCTGATCAACGAATGTGACTTGGACCATCTGTCGGGATGCCTTTGCTCGAACCGAACGACATTGTTCTCTGCCAGTGGCCCTCAATGTGATGTCGTTCATATCGATCCTGCCACAGGTGGATTCGCAAACAGACGAGCCACACAATCGTTGGCTTTCGTGGCTCCACATGCGGAAGATGGCCAGGTTCGCCAACCTATCATTGGAGCTGACAAAAAGCAGAGTTTCGGAGGATTGAGACACGGAGGTCATGTGAGAGGCAGATGAAAACCGCTTTACCAAGGATATTGGATAGGCTGACTGTAACGTCTGACTCAGAGTGCTGAATTGTCACCCGATGGAACGAAATTTTACGTAGCAGACATGTGAGTGTTTGTGTTGAAGAATTCATCGGAGCTGGGATTAGCTGGATGACCTAGCTTTGTGCTATGCAGCGGTCGCAACTGTATCTGGATTTATCGAGTGTCCGACTCCGAGCCTTGCCACTTGACGCTCTTGTCTCAATACCACTCTCGCAGGCCCAACGATGGCCCTCGACACACTTGGCCTCATCCGAATGGCCGGATTGTCTACTGCGTACAGGAACACAGTTCTGTGAGTATCGAGCGATTGCTTCTAAAATACGAGGCTTCCGGAATCTTATTCAACTGCATGAACCCGTGTTTGTTACCTGCTGGGGCCACGATTACACCCATAGTACGTAGACGTATTGGAGCACGTCGGGGATGACCTGGTATGGCGGCAAGGTGCAAGGATCTTGCCTGAACACAAACAAAGCTCTGATTTCTGGGCAGACGGTAAGTCTCGGCCTTTTGACATGTTTCAATACAGATACCCCAATCGACCCATCGAACGACGTCGCTGATCCACGGCTTGCCGTTTACGTAGAGGTTCGAACGGATGCCAGGGGCAAAGTCTTGTTCGGGTCAACCCGCGGGTTAACACCGACAGAAAAAGGCTATGTTTGCGCGTGGCCTCTCCTAGAGAATGGATGGATTGATACCCACGCCGTTGAGGGTGACCGAGCCAATAGTCTCGACCATTATCATGAGGTGACTCTCGACAACATACCTGCTCGACACACGTTCCAGACACCTACCTCGGGTGGGTGGGCGAACGCGATCGCTGTTTGTCCACAATTGGGGCCTCGAGGTGAAACCTGGTTGACATTGACGGATTCGGAAGAAGGTCATTTGTGGATTTTGAGCTGGAGTGAGGAGGACGGATTCGAGATCGTGCAAGATTTTCGGCTGCCGAAAGACGAACAAGGTGGCACGATCGGTGCAAGCGTGGGCATGTGGGTTGCCTGACCGAGGTTGGGAAGTCATGTGCCAATGAAGAATGCTGCGCATGTCATAGGATGGAATTGTGTCAAAGAGTCTGGTGTCAGGGAGAGGAAAGTTGGCAGACGCCATACATGACAGCCAAATTACAGGTCCCCTACCCCATAACCCCTGCCTTGATTCCCGCGGTCAGCCAGCTGGGGTCGTAGGTCTCAGTCTTGGGATATTGCACGACCGCCGATAAGAACACCGCTGATAAGACTGTCGTACTCGTGCTGCTCGGAATGTCTAGGATTGACACGTCATTGCCCACGCCTTGTAGAAAGGGGGTCCAAGTTGCTTCCGCGACCCAAATCTCGGGCCCGGCTGCACCAGCGGATGCAGTATTTTTATTTTTATTTTGGCTGGCAAGGGGGATTGGTTGAGCGGATGTCCACTCGTCGACAAGAGGCTAGTCGGAGCGGTCAAAACACTGGATAGGCAACTCCATCAGTGTTTCAAATCGTGCCTGTGGGCGTTATTCATCACGCACAGACCTTAGTATCATCATCCCTGAGCGATTATTGAATGAAAATGCCTTTCAAACGGCGGAAAATGCCTCCCAGAAGGCAAGGAAGGTTCAGAAAGCTGACTCCTGAGCCGGTAAAGGCGTTATCAGTCGAGTTGCCTTTCTAAGTCGTCTTCACTCTTAACCTCACGGTTTGAGTGACGTCAGACGAGACTTGTTGATAGAGTGAACTCTACTACTAAACTTTGTCTAATGGCTCGGAGCTACACAGTTATTATGTAATACCCACCTGTCTTAGCGACTATAGCCAGTTTGTAATGAACCGTAGTATAGTTTGATGGCAATATGACATAATTGCCGTCACTTACTGGTTCTCTACC
>JABRPJ010000167.1:0-19675 GCA_013461525.1 Naganishia randhawae
CGCTTGCCGAGCTTGCCAACTCTGCGAACGCTGCCTTAGAGGAACTTAGCACCTGACTTGAATCATAGGCGCTCCTCTAGCGATGCCAGTTATGCCCGTTCTGCCACCTAACCTGCCCGTCTCGCCACTGCCTGACTGACTTCGCAACAGAAGCAGCCATCAGTGCAATACCTCACCTACCCTAGAGACTTCCTGGGCTCCCTAGGGATAACTGACATTCGTCACCATTCTAAAACGTGTATATATAGCGGTCCAAACCAGTTGTAATATCTGCCTCTATGACTTATGATACGCGCTTTACTGGATCAACTTCAAAAGGGCCACTGGCCGTATACTCCCTTAGTATTCTGCCTTTTAACCTCATCACCTCTTATCACCGACTCGATACCGACTCGGCCTTACCGCTGGTCGTAGATAACATAGTCGCACGTACTCTACCCCTTGTCAAGACATTTGTATTGTGACCACTCAGTGATTGTTTAAGAGTCATTTGTTCTAATCTTCTTCCGTGACATCAGTACAAGTGACAGTTTGTCATAGGGTCGCTGTTGCATACATTCAGAGCGGGTTTGCTTTATCACCGGTCCCTTGGTGCAGTGGTAGCATAGCAGACTTCGATCGTCTTGTTCGTAGCTATCTGTCGGTCGTCGGTTCGAATCCGGCAGGGATCTAGTAGGAATACCTTTTTAACTTTTGGCTTCCACCGCATTCAGGGCATGCAAGAGCGCCGAGCGGCAGGGCAGGTTCTCTGGGAGCCTGAGCGATTATCAGGTCTGACAGGTTGACAGTAAGAATGCCTTTTTGGTCAGCTCCAGCTTTCAGACATCGTCAGCGTCGACGTGACTTGAAGGTGAAAGCTCACTTGGGACTACGGACGAGGCGTGTTGCGAAGACGGTCAGCTTGTCGTGGGAAAGCCGTACCCAATCCTCGCGCCAACTCTGGCCCTCTCCCTGTGACGCGGTATTCGATGCGAAGCAGGAGCTTACCAATTGCTGTTTCATACAGCTGAAACGCTGAAGCCTCTCTTTACAGCCAAGTCGCTTCTTCCCAGCAATACACCCTGGTCATTTGGACCGTGGCCGGCCATTTGCCTCTCTTTGGCGGCATGGGATCGCATCAGTCCCGTCCTTCGCCACCTTCCCACCCAGGCAATCTATCCAATTCTGGTGGCGAGCTTCCATCGGCGTTTACTCCCGGGAACATGACGCCACCAATCGAGGCTACACACGACCGCACCGAAGATGTCGCCAGCTCGAGTGAGGTTGGGTCTAAGAGGCGGGCGAGAGCATCTGTCGCTTCTTCTGCTGTTGACAGCACTACTTTACCCCCGACGATCGCTGCTTCCGGTTCATCTCAACTGATTGGGGCCAATTACTCGTCGTCCACTAATGCGATATCAGGAGACCGGCCCCGACGCGCAAGTCGAGTGTTCAGTCAGATCAAGGATGGATTCAAGAGATCAGAAAGCACGAGAAATGTTGCGGGTAGAGCCTTGAGAAGCGGGAAAGAGCTCGCTTTACCTGTAGCAACCATGGATTCCGCTGCACCGGGTCTGGACGTCGACGAGCTTCCTCCGTCGGCCTCACATACACCACAGAACCAGAACCACATCCAGAGGGGAGACAAGAGAAGGCGGATCGGAGAATATGCAGGACCGAACACTTCCGAGAACGCTGCATCAGATCTAGAAATCGGGCGCTCTCCACCGATTCGGGCCACGTCAGTGACACTAGCTCCACCCGTCGAAACTCGTGCAACAGAGGTTGCGCAGCAGACGATCCAGCAAGGCACCTCCACCGCCGCCATCGAGGACCCAGAAACTACTCCGACACCTCTATTCTCCCCTCCTATCGTTCCCCTTACCGACTCTGATCCGTTCCTTAATGATCGTCTGCGCAGCCTCGAAGCGATCCGATCCGTGTTAGGCGACGACGTGGTGCGAAGGCTCCCCAGTGTGGAGAGCCTCAGACGTCTGAGTCATGCACAGGCCCCTCCCATTGAACAGACAGACCGTCAAGTCATCGATGATGAAGTGGGACGCGCGTCCCCAATTAGTCTGCCACCTAGTACACTCGATCTATTGAACGAACTGGACTCTGCGACGATCCCATCTACTGCAAATGAACCATCGGCGACTGCTGAAGAATTCGCACTGCCGACTCCTGTGACCCAAACTCCCATCCATCAAAGAGCTGCATCGACAGTATCATCAAACGATCGTTCATCCACCTCACGAGGGGAACGGAATTCCCGACGAGCTTCCATACGGAACTTTACCAATCGGATAGGCGGGTGGCTGGGTGTGGGCTCGGCCAGGAACGAACAATCAGACGAGGCAGTGATGGCTAGTACTGTCGGGGCAGGGGATCAGGGTGATATCTCCGTCAATGCCAGTACCACTCCAGTCAATGCTACTATACCCTCTCAACCCGATATCATCAATGCATCATCCAGCGATACGAATGCTGCAACACAGACACCAGCGACGGCGACGCCGGGTAACAGACTCGCTACGGGTGCCGTGATGATCGTCCAAGGGTTTGTCCAAACAACCGTTCCGGCTCGGGAAAGGCGGACAAGGACTGGCAGAAACGTGGGATCCGCTCCGGAAGGCGTATCATCATCAACGCTACCACGCCGTGCGTCTCATTCAGGTGCAACCGCCGCTAATGCCTCCACACCGCCGCCATTGCGTAGGGAATCGCTGTTTGAGCCGCACCCGTTCCCGAACAATCATCCGTCGTCGCATTCGTGGATCGCACAGGAGAGAGCCGCCGCGCGACGACGGGATTCCATCCGCGGAGCGATATCCCCTTCCGAGGAGGAAGTGGCTGCAACGACTGCTGCTATGGATGCCATTGATGCTGCTGCGTTTGCGCGTGCTGCTGCTGCTTCTGGATCTGGTTCTCAGCTAGATACACCTCCCGCGGCTACCCTCTCGGCGCCGGCATCGCGGGAATCGCTCTCCACACGCCCTGTTTCTCCGCGCCGGAACTCTGCGAGACCGGATTCACGTCTTCCCGGTGAGCTTCCGAGGACTGCGGAGCATTCTCGTGCACATATGGTGGCCACTTCTAGCAATCCATCAGTCACATCACCGAGTACTAGCACGCCAGCGCCTCCTCCAAATGCCGCCGCCGGTTGCTCCAATACCGTTGCTGCGCAGGCTGGAGAGAGCGGCGCACTGGCTACAGCAAGGCCTGAGCCGCCGTCATTTGTACAACAAGCTAGAATGCTGGGAGGGTTGTTGAGGTAAGAGACATTCTCTCCTAATTTAGTAGTTGCACGGCTGAATCAAGTGCGGCGCTTTCCAGCGTTGCAACCGCTGCTACCGCGACTTCCCTACTGAGCAACACTCTCTCCAATCCGCCTCCAGACGGTTCCTCCCCGCCGACTGACGATACTTCGAGCGCTCGAGCGAGCGGGCCAAGAGCCGCATTGGAGGCGCTGAGGAACCGTTTGCGTTCTGCTGGTAACACGCAATCATCACCTAACATTCGGACAAACAGCGAGGCGCCGGCGGGACAAGTTCCGGATCGAGGCGTAGAAGATGTGCTTCGCGAATACATGAGTCATGCGATGGCCAGCAGCAGGACAGCCAGCAATAACGAGGGAAATCCTGATCAAGTGGCATCGACGATGCCCTCCCTCTCCACTATTTTACCAACGACGGATCCAGCCAGTTTCGAAGCGTTTTTGAATGATATGCAGACGGCGTTGATTCAATCGCTTAGGGAGTTTGTTGAGGGGTCAGAAGATGATGAGGAACGGGAGGATCTCCAAGATAGCGATAGCTCTAACAATTCGGTGCATACACCGCACCAGCACACTTCCATAGAATCAGCAACATCAGGATCCGCCTCGACCTTGCCACCTGTGCACCAGCATACATTAACCGCATCCGCCGCCGCACCTCGCCCCGCACCTCGTCAACTCAACTTTTTCCGCATGTTCCAGTTTCCCGCTCGACCGAATCCCCCAGACCAAGGCTCCGACCCCTCAACGCCTGCGGGGGAGCTTATTCCGGCTGTGATCGTGGGTGTCCGATCGATGAACCGGGATATCAACTCACTAACGACGGAGAATGTTGCGGCCACACCATTCCCTTTCAACGACACCGACAATATCCAAGGTGGTCCGAACCAAGGCGTTGCCGCCGCCGAAAGTCCTTCGGCACAGAATGTCGCCGCGGAAGCGCAGCCAACGACCGATCTTCCCGAACTCGCTGCCCCAAACCAGGAAAGAACGGGGTCCTGGAGCGCTCGCGCGTTGAGGTCGTTCAATCGGCTTCGTCGTCAGCGAGCTGCGGCACGGAACGAGGGTGAGGGGAGTAACGCCGATGGTGCGCACACGCGCAATTACGTGCTCTGGGTCGTCGGTGGGAATTATCCAGTCGGACATCCCATCTTGACCCTGCCTCACTTGTTCACGGGTGAATTATCGCATGACGATCTATGGTAGGTAGTTGTCTTCCTTTTGAGCAAAGGTCGCTGGCTGATTGCCCATTTTTCGTATGCCAGGGTTCTGGCAGAGGCGCTGGGGCAGGTAAAACCGCCCGTCGCGAGCAGGTCTGATATCCAGAATTCTGGGTTGGTCATTATTAGTGGGAATCAAGTGAAAGATGAAGCAGCGTCGGGAGCTATCCTATCCAACTGCGTAGAACAGTGCCTGGTGAGTAGTCCTCTCACACTTTGATCGACACCCTTGACTTTTTTGACACATTCGGCTTCTTTTTGCCAGATCTGTTTGGCGGAATACGAAGAAGAAGAAGTCCGTATCATGGCGTGCAAACATGCCTTTCACAAAGAATGTATTGATCACTGGCTCGAGGTTGGCAGAAACAGCTGTCCTGCGTAAGCTCTTATTCGCCGTCTTGAAGTGGAATGCTCCAGCCTACGCTAACGTTGCGTCTTTCTTGCTCGGCGTTTAGCTGTCGTCAAGCTGGTGTCAAGACCGCGAGTGAAAGAACATCCCAGTCTGCCACTACGTCGTCCGCCGCCACTCCACCAATGGAAGACGTCAACATGTCCTAGTCATGGTCTCCGTCATGCGCGGCACGGTCTCGTGCATGTTTGCTGGATGGATCCATGGAACATGTCGGTTGTATTCTGTGATAATACTTTCGTTGTAAAACACGGTCCAGACGACCAACTAGCTACAAAAGAGAACTCACGGCTGTCATGCTATCATAGCACATATCATATCATCATACCACCCACAGACACTGCCAACTCCATCCGGGCATGTCCGGGTGCGCCCGCCATTCTGAGGAATAGCAATGCTCTGAATACTCATCGTTCTGGAGACGGTGACTTTCGCGACAGACAGACCACTGGCGGGGCTATCACAAGGCCAGCCGTCGCCGCCGCTCATCCTACATGCAGAATACAACCCGCCGCAGGGTCCTCCCTGACCCCGTGCCCCGCGGTGCGAAAACCGGGTTCGTCGTTGCAGAGCACGGCCACACGCACGGCCAGGTCAACTACTACCTCTGGGACCCCGTGCCGAATCGGATCCACCTCGTCGACGGCAACTCCCATGCCACCCCGTCCCGCAGCGTAGCTTGGTCAAAACACGGCGTCTTGGCGACAGGCCTTGCAAGCGGCGCGATCCATCTCCTCGATGTCGAGCGGTGGACGCAGCCCCGGTCGGCCGACTATGTCGCTGGCACATCAGGTGCCATGGCCAATACATACTCGCACATCGTTCACTCGGTCCCTGCCACGCCTGGAGCCGGATCTCTCGGGTCCCTGTCGATCCGCCACAACCGCGCATGTAATACCCTCGCCTTTTCCAAAGTGGACCCGCACTACCTCGTCGCGGGATACGACAAGACACGATCCGAGTGCAGTTTGATGATATGGGATCTTGAACTCGCGCTCGCGCACGGTGCGTACCCCTCCTTGCCCGCCTCCGCCGTCGGGAGTCGCCGGTTCCCACTGGGATCGGATGGACGTCTGGATATCCAGATCATGCCGGGCACAGGAAACTTGGCGCAGCCGATCCAGCAGCTTCTTCCGAGCGAGACAATAAACTGCGTGGAAACACTGCACGACTCGGTTTCCCTTGTTCTTGCCTCGTCCAACGCAAAGCTCATCCGCCTGCTCGACTTGCGTACTCGCATTCCCTCGACGGCCGTCAACACTGGCGCCGTTACTCCGCAGGCCCATGCCGGGATCACACCGTATCAGCCAACCATTCCATCCCGCCTGTCCGCCTCTATCCCCTCCCTCCACCCTCCCACTGCCTCACATCTTACAAGTTCTGCAACCCCGACTGCCGTCTCAGCAGAGCTGAACGTCGCATGGTCCACCACTACGCGAGCAGTATACAACCTCGTCTCATCGCGCGCCAACCCGTACCTCGTCGCCTCGAATGAAGAAGGACTCGGCGGCATTGTGCGTATCTGGGACACGCGGTATGCCCACTCAGACGTGCTGAACCTTGAGACTGGGCGCGGCGGCGTAAGCGTTCTCCAGTGGGACGAGGATCTACGGGGTCGTGGTGGCCAGCGATTGGGCGTAGGCACACGGGATGGTGGGGTGCTGGTGTATGATGTGGTCAGTGGGGACATGGTCTCCGACATTACGACGGATTCAGGCGAGGATAGGCAGCCGATGGATGGGGCGAGCTGGGCAGCGGTCACGCATGTTCGAGGCACTTCGAAACCCACTCAACCGCTAGCTGCATTCACATTCCTGCCCTCGCCCTCTCCGACCGCTGCATCACACAAATCATCAGCACAGAACAACATCATCACGGTGTGCCGCGACGGCACCATGTTTGTCGATACCCTCCGCCTCACGCCGTGCATTACCACCAGCAAAACAGGCGCTACAGCGATCGTGCCTACGACGGAATACATGCCGCGAGAAATCACCCCGAATGAAAAACCAGATGCAGAACCATCCTCTTACGGAGAACCGCAGCCGGTGCTGCTCACTGCTACCACCGCTCTCGCCAACGCCGGGGCAACGGACAGCAGACGCCCCGTTTCTCGCGGACGGCAGCCGGAACTAGCAAGTGCCTCGGCAAACGGCGCAGGTGGCCCTCGAGCGACGCTGAATATCAAGCAGCTCAGCTTGAACGATCCGCCTGTTGGCGCCGGAGGGGCGGGGATGTATGCAGGGTACGGCGTGAATGCCGGGACGGCATGGAGACATCCTTGGACGCGAAGTCCGAGTCGTGGAGGGGCCGGATCGACAGTTTCCCGTAATTCGAGAACAATGACGACAACGCAGCAGCTTAGGGAGAGAGGCAGGGGCAAGCTGCCCATTGAGGAGCTGGACCAAGAGGCGTGGGCGGATATATTGGGTGAGGATATTGGCGTGCTGATGAAACGGAAGGCAGAGGCTGGGTTTGGACTGGATGTACGTCTGCGGGCAGACGCTCGCCTTTTCTACCACTGACGGGGACGATGCTGACATCTTGCGCTAGTTGATGGCCAATGATTTCATCGAAATGAGGGTTCCAACAACAGGCGGCTTGTTATTTGAATGGCTCGATCGTGAGTCCATTCCTCTCTCGCCTTTGAAATGTGACTAACCTCGATATCTTTCCCCCCATACGCTGCAAGGATTTGTCCACTTGATGAGCAAACCCGCTCAGAGGGCAGCCGCAGATGGGAATGATTTCTGCTTGCAAGGCGTTTGCGGGATATGGACGGCACGGAACACATTGCCTCCACTTGGCACCGCTGCTGCAGGGGATCCTGAGAGACGGTCGGTGAAATCCTCTCATCCGTCACCATCCTTTACGCATCCCGAGCTTCACGCACATGCCCATACGGACTGGACAAAGATGCAAATGCCACTCTGGTCCCATGCCTCGCAACCCTCGACCTCCCCGGCCTCTGGTCGTGTCGCTCTCGACCCGTCTGCAAACCCCGAGTACATTCGCGCCCTTAACGCCATCCTCGCCGACAGACAGGTGGACTTTGTTGAAGCTGGTTTAGTGAGCGATGGTCTCAAAACGCCGCATAGGAGGTTGATGTTGGCCATCTGTGGTGAGTTGACGGGCGAACGGTTGGATATCGAGATCGCACGGTGAGTCTTGGCTCTGGCATACAACCCGCGTGCAGAGCTCAAGCGCGTTTCTCTTTGTAGTATTGCACAGAAACAGGTGACCAAAGCTGCGTGTATAGCGCTGTTTAATAAGAAAACACAGACGGCAGTGTCCATGCTACATAACAGTAAAGGTATGTTTTGCCCCGCAGGGAATGTTTTATTCTTCCACTAATTTTCTCCGGCATGCCTAGATGAGAAACACCGATTGATGGGTACACTGCTCATGCAAAAACGTATAGAACCCGCCTCGGTACTGCATATGGAACTTAGCGACCCTTACCTCCGCGCAATGATCAAGAGCCTTGCGGGCGATACGTCCTGGGGCGAGATCCTGTACGATACGGATCTCCCGCTGTTGGAACGCATCGTACTAGCTATCCGATTTGTAGGGGACGACATGCTCTCCCGGTTTCTGGAGGAACAAGCTCGGCGGTGTCTCGAAGACGGATCGCTACATGGTATCGTTTTGCTCGGTCTTACGACGGATGGAATACACCTTGTTCAGCGCTACCTTGACCGCACGGGCGACATCCAGACAGCAGCGATCATTGGTGCATTGATCCCCAACAAGATCGGCAGTGTCTCCCGGTGGATCGAGACGTATCGGGACATGTTGGATTCGTGGAAATGCTTCAAAGCACGGGTGCGATTTGACATGATGCGGGGTAGTATCGCGCGCTATTATGGCGAAAACATCAAGACGCCCAAGCAAGTTTTACTGCGGTGCAACTATTGTCAAAAGGACGTGACGGGTAACGCGGCCACGAGTGAGATGACGTCCCGCACGTACTGTACCAATTGCACGAACCGCCTCCCGAAATGCTCCGTGTGCCTGCTGCAGATCGATACGTCCCCGGCGGAAGACGAGGAGGGCAGCACGTTAGCGAACGCGTTGGTGTTTTGCCAGAATTGTCATCATGGCGGGCATCAGAAACATATTATCGAGTGGTTTGACGGTGATCAGGACCAGGCCGAGAGTCATGCGATGTGCCCCGTCGCTGGGTGCGAGTGCGAGTGTCGCCTATTGTAGCTGTGGTTGTAGCTTTTTTATGATGAATCATCCCGACGTTGTAACAGGTCACATGTCGCTGGGACGTGATCACGGTCGTATGCCCAAACTTGCGTCTGGCGGTGGTCGCTACGTGGCTAAGCGTTTCGCGACTTGGGGATGTTAGAAGCACATATTTTGCTCTATCTCTCTCCACCAAGAATCCCTCCACGATCCATGGCTGACTGTACTTATCCCGCAATGCCACATGCAGTCAGCTCGTGCATCCATTGTTCCTCCGCCAGTGGATCTTTTCCCACAGGGCCGTGCCGTGAGGGCTAACCGACCGACACGGCTTGTAGAGGGGTCGGGAGGCACGTGACACCGCAGTCCTCACGGCTTACTGGCTCCCCCACTACTTCGCCGCGCAACAATCCGCGCCCCACTTCTCGGGCTTGCGGAACTCTTGCGGTCCTCCACACTGCCCGGCAGTAGCGCCCGCCGCGCCTCCCCGAATGCCGTCCTGCCAGCCCGAGGTTCCTCCGTCACTCGCCAACCTAGATCTTGCATTCGACAGAGTTTCGCCGAGTGCCTTGGGCTCAACCAGGGAAGCAGGGGTATGGCGCTGCTTGCTTGCACTCTCCTTCCTAACAGACAGTATATAACTCCTCAAAAGTTGCCCTCGTCCCTCCGTTATGGTCCCCCTCTCGCAAGCCCACTCTTTCACTTTTCCTCGCAATGACTATCGATATTCAGAAAGCCACCAACGGCCAGATCGCCAACACCAATGGCCACAGTAACGGAACCACTAGAGCGAGCGGTCAAGTAGACCCTGACGACCACCACCATGAGAGAATTTGGTGGAAGGGTATGCTCACTGCGCTTACTCCCTGCAACCGCATACGTGCTAATCCGGCATTGTTTCTTCCAGATGCTGTCATATACCAAATCTATCCCAGCTCCTACAAGGACAGCAACGGCGATGGCATGGGCGATATCCCGGGGATTATAAGCAAGCTCGACTACCTGAAAGACCTCGGAATCGATTGCGTGTAAGTAGCTGTGGAGAATGCATCGGGTTCCATGAAGCTAAAGCAGAAGCCGTTGTGATCCCTCGACACTGCAGCTGGCTTAACCCGCACTACAAATCTCCTCAAGTTGACATGGTGAGTATTTCAAGATTTGCAGCTGAGAAGTCCGTTTTCATTAAGCAATTGTTCTAAAATTCCAGGGTTACGATATCAGCGATTACCAAGACATTCATGAACCTTATGGCTCGCTTGAGGACTGTATGGCTCTCATCAACGGCTGCCATGAACGGGGAATCAAGATCGTGTTCGACTTAGTCGTCAACCAGTAGGTCGGGTATTATGCTGCACAATATTTTCAGCAGCAAGCTGACTTCATCGGCAACAGCACCTCTGACCAGCACAAATGGTTCCAGGAGTCCCGATCGTCAAAGGAGAATCCCAAGCGCGACTGGTACATCTGGCGGAAACCCAGCGGGTATGACGAGAATGGCAAGCCCATTCCTCCTTGTAACTGGCGAGCGGCATTCGGCGGCAGCGTGTGGGAATGGGACGAGCACACGCAGGAGTTCTACCTTCATCTGTTTGCCGTAGAGCAACCTGACTTGGTACGTGGTGATGACGAGAACATTAGATTCAGACTCTGATCAATTTCGCACATCACCAGAACTGGGAGTTGGAGGAAGTGCGACAAGCCATTTATAAAGAGGCTGTTCTTTTCTGGCTCGAGCGAGGCGTTGACGGATTCAGGTAGGCAAAAAAACCAAAGGTGCTGGCTTCAATGGGCGCTAATTCCCTTGGTATTCACGGTAGAATTGACACCGTCAACATGTACTCGAAGCGATTGGAATTTGAATCGGTGCCCGTCAAAGATGCCACGACTCCCTGGCAACGGGCCGACCTGCTCTGGTCCAACGGTCCTCGACTCAAGGAGTTTTTGGGGGAGATGATAGAACAAACGTTCACCAAGTATAACGCCGTGTCTATCGGTGAATTCCCCAATTCGCCTGACTTTGACCAGGTGTTGCCGTTCGTTTCTAGCGAAGGTGAGTCTTGGATCTCACAGAGCTGTAATCCAGTTCGACGCTTATTGATGAGCGACCTCGATTAAAAAAACCTATTCATTAGCCAAACTGCTGTCCATGGTTTTCCAGTTCGAGGTTGCAAATATTGACCATGGTCTAGCCTACCGCCATCTGGCACGAAAATGGAAGTTGAGCGAGATGAAGAAATACGTGGACGGCTACCAGCGGTTGGTCCAGGGCACGGATGGATGGCAGACGACGTACTTGGAGAACCACGATCAGAGTCGATCTGTTTCCCGATACGCGAGCGATGCACCCGAGTTCCGGGTTCAGTCGGCCAAGATGCTGGCGATTTACTTGTTGACCTTGACCGGAACGAGTTTCATCGTGAGTTACCACCCCTCGCGTACTCGTGATAGCGGAATGCCTAATTTAGCATGTTGCTGTTCACAGTATATGGGTCAGGAATATGGAGCAATCAATGTCCCCGAAGATTATCCTATCGAGCAGATGCTGGATCTCGAGACGAAAGGCTTCTTGAAGGAGTTCCATCGAGTCCACGGCACAGACAACGAGGAGATGAACAAGCTCGCATGGGATGGGATACGCTTGAACGCTCGAGACAATGGGCGATTCCCCATACAGTGGGACGATTCGGAACACGGCGGCTTTTCCACCGCCACTCCTTGGATGATGGCCAACCCGCACTACAAGACCGTCAACGTCGAGTCACAGCTCAACGATCCGAAGAGTGTACTCGCGTTTTACAAGGACATGCTCAAGTTTAGGAAAGCGTACCGAGATCTGTTGGTGTACGGGTCCTTCACCATGCTGGACAAGGACAATGAGCAGACCATGGTCTACATCAAGGGCTACAAGAATACTCAGGCGGTGATCGCACTGAGCTTTACCCAGGAAAAAGTTTCCTTTACTCTGCCGTCCGACTTGAAGGGCGAAGCAAAGTTGGCCGTCAAGACGATTCCAACGAGCCAGGACGATGTGTTGGAGCCTTATGAAGGCCGAGTTTATTTGGTCAACGTTGAATAAATAGATAAGGACTGTACGGCGTTTTGATAGATGGTTCAGGTAGATCGCATTGGAGTCGCTTTTGTAAAGGGAATACGATATGGACAATGAATTTCTTTCTCGTATACGGGGCACGATGACCTTGATGCTCTGTTTGATACATGGGGCCAAAGTTGTCCTTGAGCTTCAGATGGACAAAGCATATTGTTATCATAGCAGCAAGCAACCGTGATTATTCTGTCTCTGAATTTGGTGCGGTTTAGCCGAAGAGCTGTGTTCGAAAGTTACTACCCTTGCTAGATTTCACGGCCTGTACTCGACTCGCCGGAGTGTTGCCCATATTGCTACTGTAAACAGCTGTAAACTGTAAATACTGTATTATTGACTGCAATCGGTTGCGGTGCCGCGAGGAAATCTCCAGAAATAGTCATCAGCTCGCATCATTCCATCATCATCCCATCACAGGAATGCTAGAGGCGTTAGAGTGATATTGCCTGCAACGACTCTCTGTCCGTTTCGAGCATCCCACTCGCAACATCTCACCGTGCTTTGAACACCTCGACGTTTTTCTGTAGCCCGACGCACTTCCAGCCACACCGCCGGAAAGCGGACAATGGTGGTACGCACAATTTGAGGAATAGCAGATCATTGGTATGGACACTCCCACACACGGCGTAAGTGCAACGATTCCTTTCAGAACCATTGGTTGGTGGCCTCGCTATGCGCATAGCCACCGACAACGATGTCAAGTGTCGGCGTCAAATCAGGGGGAAAGCGGTGGTCGTTGAACGCGGCCGGCTAATACCTTGGCTGATCAGTTTTGGGCGCGCCTGAACACATCACCTCGTGTTGATAATAATAATTGATATGAACCATGGTGGTTGTCATTGTCGGTCTCATCGTGCCTCATTCAGAGCTTCCTCGCAGTCGCGTCTCGGGAACAAGTGCACACCGTCACTGACTCACTGCCTCATCCTTCCTCTATCGCTTCGAACGGCGACATCGAGTAGGGCGTGATAGGAACAGGTGACGAATGGGATTTCCCTGTTGCCGGAAGAAAGGAACGCAGGCAAGTCTACATCATCGGAGCAGAGCTCTGATTTCGGAAAGGTTAACACTAGGTTCTCCGCCGCTCCTGTGCTAGTCGAACGAGAACATCCGGCCGGAGCCCAGCGAGGGCACCGATTATCAAACGATCATCATCGCTCTCTCAGCACTTAACGACTCCGGATCGCAACTCAACCTACGAGGCTCCCTCGTACCAAGGCGAGTCTCTCACTTACACGTCTGAAAACGATCACGAGGATTACTACACGCGGACACGGGACTCGGGGGAAGATCATAGTGCGGACGGGAATAAAAACGGTGACAAGACAGGACCAACTTCTCCAGGAAATTCAAGCTCGCGAAAGAGTGGTTCATCAGGAAGGCAACAACCAGAGTACCAACGAGAGAGGAACATAGCAAACCCGCCGAATAAGATGGCTACTTCCGTAATTGCGTCTCCACCGACTCTCCCCGAATCGGGGTACGGCAATGTGATCGGCCGAGATATGTTAGGATCTGGATCGCATAACGGACCTTCTGGACCCAATCATTCCGGTATGGGCTCGGCAGCGGTGACAAGAGCTCGAGGACAACGACAGGTCGGGGATTGGATCTTGGGAAAGACGATTGGTGCCGGTAGTATGGGCAAGGTGAAGCTTGTGGTTCATCAGCATACCGGAGAGAAGGTAAGTGGAATGGGCCGCTGGCATTACTTCGTCTCTTCAGAAGGACGGCTAATGACCTGTCAACTTGTGTCACGACAACCCAGTGCGCTGTCAAAATCATACCGAGATACACTCCCCAAACAAGGGCGGCATCCGGTGAAAAGTATCAAAATGAGGAGGAAGCGGCAAAGGCGACAGCGAGAGACGCCTCAAAGGAGACGCGGACTATCCGGGAAGCATCGATATCTCTTCTCCTTCACCATCCATACATTTGTGGAATGAGGGAGATGATCGTCCACGCCAATCATTACTACATGGTGTTCGAGTTTATAGACGGAGGACAAATGCTCGACTATATCATCAGTCACGGCCGACTTCGGGAACGGGCAGCACGAAAATTCGCGCGACAGATCGCCAGCGCCCTCGTTTACTGCCATCGAAACTCGATCGTGCATCGAGACTTGAAAATCGAAAACATTCTCATCTCAAAAGCGGGAAATTGTAAAATCATCGACTTTGGACTGTCCAATTTATTCTCGCCAGACAGCCATCTATCAACGTTCTGTGGATCTTTATATTTTGCAGCGCCTGAATTACTCAATGCCAAGGTATATACCGGACCCGAGGTCGATGTGTGGAGTTTCGGTATCGTGTTGTATGTGCTGGTGTGCGGCAAGGTTCCTTTCGATGACCAGAGCATGCCGGCGCTGCATGCGAAAATCAAGCGGGGGCTTGTCGAGTATCCCGCTTGGCTCAGTGCAGGTAAGCTACGGCGTTGATGCGAGCCAAGACAGCGGGTTCGTAATAACGTTTTCTTTCAATCGTAGAATGCAAGGCCCTCTTATGTCGCATGCTTGTGACTGATCCAACTCAGCGTGCGACGATGACGGAAGTTTTGGCTTCCCCTTGGCTCAATAAGGGTTATGAGGTGCAACCGGAGACACATCTTGTACCGCGTGAACCGCTGCGTATCGACGAACTGGACCCCGAAGTCATCAGAGGAATGGCGGGATTTGAATTTGGTACCGTGCAACAGGTGGAGCATCGGTTGCGGGAAGTGTTGACTAGCTCGTCGTATCGGGCTGCGCTGGCGGATTGGGAGCAACGCCGCGACAAGATGCGAAAGGACAAGGGCTGGGCGAACGAAGCGTCCCAAGGGAATGACGAAACGTTTTTCGGATCCTCTAATTCGTCAATCAACACCAACACGCCACTGTCGCCGTCCAAGTCAAAAGGTAGTCGGCGTTTTTCTGGATTGGACTTTTATAAAAAGAAGCTATTCAACGGCTATTCAAAAGGCGAAGAAGAAGGAAAGCACACAATGAACGGTTCGTCAAATCCCCGTGGACCAGACACTTCGCAATATTTGGAGCCACTGGATCCTACGCGAGGTTTCCATCCCCTTATCTCAATCTACTATCTTGTGCGGGAAAAGATGGAGAGAGAAAGAGTTTACGGACCCGGGCAATTTGCTTCCTCCGAGCTCTCAGTTGCAAATCAGCAACATATGCTCGAGCAGTACAGCATGGGACAAGCGCCTCTTGCCCAGAACGGTCGGCAAAGCGCACAAGGGAATTTCGCGATGCAGGTGCCACGGCTCCCCGTTCCCGAGTCTTCACACATCCTGGGCACGACGTACGATCCCATGCCTTCACCGAATGGGATTCAAACACCCTCGGCTATCTATCAGTCGCAGGCACTGCCTCGTCCACGGGCACGTGGGGAGTCACTCGCTCCGACGGACACAGCTACCCGGAATGCGGCGGTGATTGGAGCGGGCATTATGCAACATCCCGACGAAGATCGCGAGAGGAGTCAATTGGATGCCTTGAACCGCATGCCTGGAGAGAACAAGCATCATAGGAGCCATTCGTTGTCACAACCTGTTCCTACATCCGTCAATAGCCCGGGTTACCGTAGTACTTCTGGGGCGCATACTGCGCCTGTACAGACGGACACCTTGATAGAGGAATCCTCCAACGGTAATCATCCCGATGACGGACCGATGGCAAACGACGTGGCTTACCATGCCGCAGCACATCGTCGCGAGTCTGAACAGCCAAAACGTTCGGATCTGCTGAGTCCGATCCAGTCATTGTCCCTCACTGAAAAGTCTGGTCTCCAAAGGTCAGGCTCATTGGCGCATCCACGAACACCGCCAAAGGAGAACAAATATAACACCGCTCCACAAAGCGTTCCACATAAACGTCAATCGATTGTAGGAAGTGCAAGCATACCTCAGTCCTCTGCCGCGGCATCACATGTCTCGACTACTTCCGTGCCGGTAGATGCGAAACCCGTCTACCTCAAGGGATTGTTCAGGTAAGTCAATTTCCAGGAGCACACTAGTGTCACGACTGACTATCCCTTGTTTGCTCCGATTTCCCCGATAGTGTGGCGACTACGACCACAAAAAGTGTCTCCACTTTGCAAGCCGACATTGCCCGCGTGCTCGAGCGCATAGGCATCAAGCACCGTCTCACCAAAAGCGGGTTCGAATGCGTACATGTTCCGTCCATCGATGTAACGAGCGTTCTTAGCCCCGAAGCTCTGGCGGCTAACAACACCCTTCACGAGACCAAGTTGCCGACCGATGCGGCAGGTAACGGGCAGATGGGTGGGAGGAATGGTAGCGTTTCGTCGTCCACTTACGGGCAAGGAGCGAGTGAGAAGAACGGCAAGTCATGGTCACCTCGAGCGGTTGATGGGCGATTTTGCTGACCACATTTTTTTTTGTTGGCTGCGACAGGCCACTCGCGCGCCCAGAACGCTTCGACCGAGGAAGATTTCGACGCTTGGGCATATAGTGAGCGAGGGGGCGCGGGGAGTGCATTGCTTGTCAAGTTTGAGATCAGTATCGTCAAGGTTCGTACGCGGGAAAGGACGTCGCGCAGTCTTTCAAACCACTAACACCGATTCACGTGCCGGGCACAGGTCCCTTGGCTTGGTCTTAATGGGATACAGTTTCGAAGGATGGGAGGCGACGGCTGGCAGTACCAAATGCTCGCCAAGCGTATATTGGTGGAGATGAGGCTGTGACGCGGGGCGACGTAAACCCCGGTGTATTTTACCCTGGCAGTTCAGTTATACCTTTCCCAACGCTGCGTGCGCATTCCCTTTCATATCAGTTGTAGTGTCGATATCGCTTAGACCCGAGTCGTGAGTCGCTGTTATATGCCGAGTATACCTTTTCGTTCGAGTCCTGCGCTCCACGAAGATTCTTTTGAACAATGCAAACGCGCACATGCATCAAGCAGAACACAAGGTTCTCTATTGGAATACAACCACACAGCTCTCATCCACAGACCGTTCTCCGCTCTCTCCCCGTCCCCTTGATCGCCCGACGCACTGATCGAACTAGCCTGGACTGACCGAGGCCAACA
Source organism: Naganishia randhawae (assembly GCA_013461525.1). Classification (NCBI taxonomy): domain Eukaryota; kingdom Fungi; phylum Basidiomycota; class Tremellomycetes; order Filobasidiales; family Filobasidiaceae; genus Naganishia; species Naganishia randhawae. The sequence goes on from JABRPJ010000167.1 coordinate 17,230, forward strand.
AGCACGACTACCTCGTCCCATTCTTGGCCTTTTTCCTGGCCCCACCGCCGCCGCCGCCGCCGCCGCCGCCGGGGCCTCGTTTGACGCCAAGTGGCCCAGGAGGACCAGGCAGAACATCAGACACAGCAGCAGCAGCAGCAGCACCACCACCAGCAGCAGCAGCATCACCACCCCCATCGATCATGTCCGCCTGCTGCGAGTCGCGCGACCCGGCTGCTATCGTCGTGGACGTTCCAAAAGCGGCGGCGGGAGACGAGCCGACTCGAACGCGCCGCTTCTTGACGCGTTTGGTGTCATTCGTCCTCGTCGTCGTCCTCGTCATCGTCGTCGTCGTAGGGCTCTCCCTCCCCGCCGCCATGGCCCCATTCGCGGTCGTCATCGTCGTCGGAGGGGGGCGCCAGCCGGATGAGGTGGAATCCGCCATGAGTTGGACTTGGGCTTGCGCGGCTGTGATGCTTGATCGGAGGGCCTGTACGGGCGCGCGCGGGGGGGGAGGGAGGGTAAGTCACCACAATGAAGGAGGTTGGGGAAGGGAGGGAAACGAGACGACACGCACCTGAATCGCGAGTTGTCCCGTCGTCGTCGTCGTCGTCGTCGTCGTGGTCTGCGGCGTCCCACCCCCGCCGCCGCCGCGCGTATCCATCGAATCAAGCAACTGCAGCTGCGCCTGCATCGCCTGCAAGCTCGAATGCAGCGCGGCTACCTGCAGCGCGATGGGTTTTGCGGGGATGTATCCGGCCGCCGGCGGCGGCGGCGGCGGCGGTGGCGCGTGGCCGGCGGTGTGGGACAAGTCGACGGAGGAGGCGGGGTCGTCCTCTGAGGCGGTGGCTAGGGCGGCCGGGGCGGCGGGGGCGTGGTACTGCCCGTTCGGGAAAGGCGAGGGAGGGAGGATGTTGGGGTTTGCTTGTGCCTTTGGCTGTGTTTCCTGCGTCCGTTGACGTGTGGATGCGGCTGGGAGAGCGGGCTGGAGGGTGAGCGGCGGCGGGATGGGACGCGGGGTGGCTGGAGGGGTGAGGGTGATCAGTCTGCCGCTCGAACGGAGGCGGGTACCCGGACGTACGCGGGATAAACCCCATAGCCTGCAACGTCTCCCTCGTTGCATGTCTGAATTGGAAGGAAATGAGGTCGTTTTTATCCATTGGCATGATTTCGGGACATGTCAGTCGTGGCGGGTGGGAGTCCTCTGTGGTCCCAAACCTAGTGACGGTTTGGACGTTGGCGTCGCGTGCGAGGGCGGCATTGATGGGCCTGAGCGGCCGCCAGTCCTTGTTCCCCCTGTCCCCCGCATCTCGCACGCAGCGGGAGGCATCACACCGCTGGAACGCAATCTCCATCGTTCCGAGCCGCTCGAGCTTTTCGTCCGAGGAAAAGTACGGCGTCGGGGCGTGGGTAAGGAGCGGGCGGGAGAAGTGGAAGCGCTGCATACGGTTGCCCGGGATCTCACGGCCGGGAAAGGAGGAAACGATTCCCTCGTCCGAGCGGAGGTCAGAGGCACGTTGGAGGCCCCAGGCGACGCCTTCCCCGCCATCGACGCAGCACGAGATTTCCATGTCGCGGTAGCGGGAGGTGGAGTTGGTGGTTGTCTGCGGGCGGGCGAGCGAGCCGAGCGCGCCGAGCGAAGCGGGGCGCGAGAGGCGTCGGGGAGGAGCAGCGTGCGGCGTGAGGCGTCGGGAAGGAGCGACATGCGCATGGTAGTCGGTCGGGGCGGAGTGCGCATGGTCGTCGGTCGGGGCGGCGAGTCGGTCGGGCGGCGAGTCGGTCGGGCGGCGTGCGGCGTGAGGCGGCGGGGAAAGGGGCGCCGGTCGGCGGTCAGCGTGCGATGCCAGCGCGGCGGCGTGCGGGGAAACGACGTACACCCGGTTTCGGCTTGACGGCATACTTGATCACATATTGCTGCGGGCGGCTGGGGGTTAGTGCGTGCGTGCGCGCGGGCGGCTGGGCGCCGAGGGGACCGACGCACCTTGCCGTCGTCGCTGATCACCCACCCCTCTGGGCCCTCCCTGGGCCGGGAGATGCCGTAGACGGGCAGCTCGCGGCCGTCGACCTCTATCCAGACGGAGAAGGTGTAGGACGCCTTGGCCTCGGTGAGCCGGGTTGTCATTGTGCGGGGCGGGCGGGCGGGTGAGCTGGGCGCGGGGCGAGAGGGGAGGAGGGGAAGGGGCGCTTGTATGGAGCGGGCGCGGATGCAGACGCGCGGAAGCAGGACGCGCGGGTGCAAACGCGCGGAAGCAGGACAGGGCGCAGATCCTTCCCGCGGATCTCGCTGATCAATGGGCGTCCCCTATCGCACCCCTCCCAGCCCACGGCCCACGCGCCCCACCGCGATGCAGCAGACCTCGGCGCTCGCCACCAACCACGCCGACCTGGTGACCGATGTCGCGTACGACTACTACGGCCAGCGCTGTGAGTCGGCCCGCCCGTCCCGCCCCTCCCGCCCGCGGACTAA
>JABRPJ010000168.1:0-19507 GCA_013461525.1 Naganishia randhawae
TGACGGTCCCTCGCGCTGGCGTCCCGAGTGCATCGGTGGGAATAGCGAAGACATCTTCGTCGGTCTTAGTGATCGCTTCGTCGACGTTGACAATCGGTGTGATGAGACCCCGCGTTGGCGTTCCGAGTGCATCGGTGGGAATAGCAAAGACATCGTCGTCGGTCTTAGTGATCGCCTCGTCAACGTCAACGATTGGCGTGATGATCCCCCGCGGCTCCGTGCCCTTTGATGCCGGTTCACAGTCGTTTCCGTCCTCTGTAGCCGCCGATGTCTGCTGCTGCTGCTGCTGCTGCTTTCGCCACACCGCGCTACGCTGTCGTTCCATCTCGGCCAGCTTTTCTTCGACCTCTCTGACGAATTCCTTGCGCACTTTTCTCACCTCTTGATCTCCGTCACTCGAGATGGCATCAGCAGAGACCAGCAGACCGAGCAAAGCCTGCGCATGAGCGTGATACGGGGAGTTGTTATGGGTGAACGCGAGAGCGGGAACAGGAACCACTCGCTCATCGCCGTCATGCGAGGCACCGTCAACCGGGTCCTGGCTGGGTGTGGTCAATCCCGAGTCCGGGTCCTGGAAGTCGAGGTGTTCCGGGAAGGTGAATCCACGCGTGAGCTTGTCCAACTTTGCTTTCAACGCTTCCAGTTTCTCCAGACGCTGCACGCGAGCGAGATGGCGACGGTACTTTTGCTGGATCAAGGTAGCCGCGCTTTTTGTCTTTTCGGATTGCAGTTCGGCGGCAGAGGAAGGCATATCTTGGTCTTCATCGTGAGGCGTCGTGTCGGCTTCGGTCGATTGTTCGTCATGTGATGACATCTCCTTGGCTTGATCCATCAGTTCCTCGGGAATGGGTTCGGGAGCGGGAATGGAGGTGGTAGGAGCGGAGCTCTCGACTGAAGTCGACGCTAGCGGAGCTGGCTCCTTGCTCGGTGTGGGATCAGCAGCCGTCGAAGCAGCTTCCGATTTCTTCTCTTCAACATTCTTCTGCTCCCCCTCCTTGGGTGCCCCCTCCTTGGGTGCCTCAGAGAGGCCTTCATCAACTCCGAATGCCTTTTCCAAGTCCTTGAAGACCTTGTCCACCATCCGCTTAAAGTCTTCGCTCACGTCTTCAATTTGCTCCAACTCGTGTTTCTCAGCGGCGGCTTTCTCCCCTGGAGGGCCGGGAGAAGGTGGTCGTTCAATGATGGGAGGAACAGGTGGCATTTCATCCGACTGTGGAGCAGTCGCACCTGAAACGGGTGCGACGGCGCGCTTCTCGACGGTCTTTGTGGAAGCCGGTTGATTCTTCTCCTCTGCACGTCGAACGTTGACGGGGATACCCAAGACGGAACTCAGCAAGTCGGTCAGGTCGTTTGATTGTCGGGTTTCGGGCTCTGGCGCGGACGATTCGACGGCGGCTCTCGCGGGCGGCGCAGAGGGCTTGGACTTGGCCACGTGTGCTGGCTTGTCGGCAGATCGAGGTTTACTAGCTTCGACCGACTTGTGGTGGGCTCCCGGTTGAGATTTGACGGCCGGTGTCGCGGTCGAAGGCTTGGCAGAGAGCGGAACGGCCGGGGCACGAGCAAAGTGTGGAGCCGGTACACCGAAGAACCTAGAGCGTTCGTCGTCGGCTCAAGTCAGCACAAGGCGGACCGGAGGTGTGGGCCTTGAGTGGAGTACTTACGAGTTGAGGAACCTTTCAAACGCCTCTTGTTCCAAGGAGGCAGAGGCCGAGGCAATGGCAGGTCTCGCTTGCGATCGCTGGGCGGAGGGCTGCGCGGATGGCTGCGCGGAGGGCTGCGCGGATGGCTGAGACGCTTCAGTGTGGCCGTGCGACGTTGCTTTGGGTTGAGAAGCGTGCACGGCCGGACGAGCGGCTTGGGCAGGCGCTTGTACTTGTCGAGGAACGGTTTCTCGAGGGCCAGCTTCTCGACCTTGTTCGAGACGAGGCTGTCGAGGAACATCCTCGAAGAGTCTATCCATACGAAGAGCAAGGTGTCAGTTTGTCCGTACCGACGAGGACTGCCTAAGGTACGACCTACGAATCAAACAGCTCGTCGACAAAGATTCGCTGTCTCGCTTGCGCGCGACGACGTTCAATCTCCTCCATGCGTGCCCTTTCCGCTCTTTCCCGTTGAGCAGCCTGAGCCCTGGCGATCGCGTGCACGCGTTGTTGATACTGTCGCTGTCTCTCCCTCTGTTGTATCTCGGCCTCGGCTTGAGCTCGGGCGCGGGCCTGGGCATGGAGGTAAGCATCGATCACCGCCTGCTGATGGTATTGTCGGTGCTGTGCTTCTTCGAGGGCGGCGATATGGGCGAGTCGTCGTTGCCTTTCGAGTTCCCGTTCTCTCGCACGTAGCGCTTCAAGCTCGGCTTGGCGCTGGAGGTGCTCGAGGACCGAGGCCTCGGCGTGCACGAAGGCATGCGGTGCGCGGGAGTCGAGGATATCGTAAGCGTCGCCGGTGAACACGGTGAAGGGCACATGGCGGTGGGTGTCGGGCGACGCGTGGCGGGACGGGGTGTGGTAGTGGTGTGAAGGGTTGTAGAAGACGGAGGGGAACATGGTGTGGTGTGGGTGTGGGTTGTTTGTCTGAGTGGGGGGGGGAGTCTGGAGTGGCGAAATCCCTGGCTGACGTGCAGTATATATCCCGCCGTCCGAGGTGTCAGCTTATGTCTCACCCGTTTGCATCCGCGCTTCCCGAGCTTTCCAGCAGGTGCCCCGCGAGCGCCGAACTTTCCTCGGCGATCTCCGGCGGCGCGAACATTCTCGGCGTTCTCCGGCGCTCGAACTTTCCTGGCTGGAAGTTTCTTCACAAAGTCGCAAGGGAGGGCAAGGCTGACGAAGCGATAAGATAACCGCCATCGTCCGCGGTATATATGCAGTCACGAGGAGCAGCCGGGGTTGCACCCCAGCACCCCAACACCCAGCACCCCAACACCCAGCACCCCACCACCCAGCACCCCACGACTGCCCACCACAATGTTCCCATCCACCTTTTACCAGCCCTTCTGCCACGCTTCGCAACCTTCCTACGTTGTGGCCGTCGAACCAACATGCTACAGCAGCCCGTCCGTCTTTGACCTGCAACAGCTCATCTCGCATCAAACACGCCAACGAAGAGCAGCGCAAGTCGCCGCCGCCGCCGCACACTGCCGTGCACGCGAGCGAGAGGCCGTAGAACGCCGCCTTGCCCTGGCACGAGAGCGCGAACGGGCGCTCGAGCAGGAACGACGGAGACGCATACTCGCGCGCCGGGAGTATGAACGGCATCTTGTCAGGCAGGAGGAAGAGCAGGCGTGCCGCGCATACTGCCATGCGGAGCGTCAGGCGAGGCGCCAAGTAGCGCAAAGGCAGAAAGAAACTTCCTTTGCCGCGTTTATCAACTCGTGAGTGTGAACCGCCTCGCAAGTGTGAACCGCGTCGCAAGCGTGAGCGGCCGCGCGCAGTCGTTCGATCCATGTACTGACTCTAGGCCCTGCGGTATAGGCTCTTCCATCAAGGCCTAGACCACGATGAACCGGAAGGAGACGCCTCCGCAGAAGATTCCGACGTCTCGGCCGAGGAAGATCAAGATCAAGACCAAGGGCCCGAACTGGACTCGTAAGTCTCCGCCTTGTGCCGTGTTGCGTCGACAGCGGTGCTGATAGCATATCGCGTTCCTCTTTAGCTTGTTCAGTGGTATGGGCGTCGGGAGTCAAACCGGCGGTGGCAACAGTCCAACCGTCAGTGACACTCCTTGCGAAGAACAGCCGTCGTCCGTTGCCGAGCCACGGCCTCTCGGCGAAACTGCCGCCCTCGACGACATCCAACAAGAGTACGCGCGACATCAAGTCCGCGTCGAACGCCTCGAAACTCTGGACAACCTCCACGCCAAACTCGAGCGCCTCACCTCGTCCTTTATCTTCCCTTCCTCCCTCGATTTCCAGCAGCAGCAACATCAACCCAAGGCCAGCTCGGCTGTCGTGCCCCCGCTCGAATACACCTCGACCAACACCCCGTACCACGCCCACGCCCACGCCCTGCTCGAGCTGCTGGTGGACGCCGATGCCGTGTCGAGCGAGGGAGATGACGAGGTTCGCACAAGGAGAAAACGTTTTGTGCGACTCGTCGAGGCACAGTTGGACGGCCTTGAGAGGGAAAAGGCGCGTGTGTGGCGAGAGAGGGCACAGGGTGGGCGGTAGCACATCCTTTCCCGCCGCGGGGCTCCTGCGGGACGAACTAGGTGTTGACTCGTGTTCCATGTATAGAAGTACATCATCCCGCCACCAAAAGCTATATAATTCGATGCTTGAAGATTCCAAGTCTGCTCCTGCGCAGCGAGGACCAGCGTCGAGTCCCGACGGAGAGCCAGTCGCGGCACTTGCCATGGAGTGCAATGAACCGTACCGAGGCAGCGCCGGAGTGCGGACATGGCGGCCCTCCCAGTGATCAATCCTCTTGAGCAGCGTAAAGATCGCCGTCCGTGGCAGAGGCATTACACCTGGCCAGGGCCGCATGGTAGTGGTCGACAACGCGCTACGCAGTTTCCAGGAGTGTATGGGTTCTCGTGGAGAACCGTGGGGTACTCGTCAGCCATGATAGTATAGCTTCACCTCTCCTCGACCGTCCCGCCTCGTTAATCTGCGCGGGGTCACATGAAACGCACAAAGGAACGCACTGTCCTTTATTTTTCGATCTCGTTCGGCGGTGGCGTAACAATATCCCAGCACTGCATCCATGTGGATATATAAAGGTCTCGCATCAGTCTGGAAAACCAACTTGCTCTGCCAGTTGCCTTGCCACGTCCTTTCGAGCAGACCAAGAAAACATTTCCATCCAACCTTCCAACATCACGCAGCTTGCACTCTCTTTCACGAGACTCTGAAACAACTCTGAACTCTGCCACCCATGTCGCCACCAGAACAGGCCAACCAACAAGAGCTACTGAGCAGGCAGGCCCTTTCAGCCAGTCAGACTTTCTTGAGCTCGGGTGCCTACCTACTCGGACTTTCCATGTTAACGTTGGAATTCAAGTTGGCTTATTTGGTGATAGCACTGAGGGACCAAAGTCCCAAACATCCTCCGGAGCCTGCTGCAACTCTGCCTCTGCACAAACCTCGGCCAGGCGACAGGTACAAGACTTGGTCAGAGGAACTTCGGGAGCAGTGCAAGAGACTATATAGTTGCTATGTAAAAATGCGAGGCGACCCGGCCCGTATGATCCAAGGCATCTTCAGCGAACTCGAAGGTATCCTTAACGAGATTCGCAAGAAAACTGATGAAGTTCGCCAGTCTCAAGCCGAACATCCGGCTGAAGGGCTCTTGACCGAGGCGGAAGACGTGCAGGAACAGGCAACCCTTGTTTGGCAGTTACTGAAATCTCGTGCGAACGGGCCGTCAGGGCTCCAGACGGACGACAAGAGCAGCAGTGTTCTCGATCCTGTACCTCAGAGTCAAGGATCCGGTAAGCTCAAAACAGGTCCTAATGATTTGGCATGGTATACTTCGTACGCTGCCACATGGTGTGACGATGCCTCTCAGCTAAATTTTGGGTCTACGAGAGATGGAGCTGCCACCGAAGGAAATGTACAGCCGCACGGTGTTCAGTCTAACGATCAGTCCATCGATAAGTTTGAACTCGAACATCAAATTCAAGAGATCTCGACCCGGCTGAAACTGCCGACCTCAATGATGCAGTTTCTGGAATCTCGTGTGAACGGGCTATCAATGCTCCAAACAGAGGACAAGAGCGGCAGCGTTCTTGATTATGTATCTCAGAATCAAGGATCCAGGAAGCTTGAAACAGAGTCTGGTCGAGCCGTCGCATCGACCACCGTTACAGGGATTGTCGAGCCCGATGCCTCTCGGTCAGATTTTGCGTGTACGACACATGAAACTGCCACAGACGGAGGTGCACAGTTGGACGATTTTCAGTTGAACGATCAGTTCAACTCCCTCCAAATCACCAATATTGGATCGTGGTGTTGTTAGGGATTCGACCCGAACCTGAAGCTCTCGACAAGATCACAGCAGATGATTGTTGAAAGCAACCTCTCACGCAGGCAGTCGGACGCAGAAGAATGAACTCTGCGAAGGTGGCCAGAGTTCCTACTGGTAGCACGATGTTAGTATATGGTAGTGTAGTTTGTAGCACATGGCTTGATCGGAGACCACAATATCAGCCGTATGATGATCGTTTGTCGCAAGGTCAGTCGCGCTCGGCCATGAAAGTCTAGTTGATTCTACGGAGGCGCGGCTGAGAACGGACGAAGGAGACAAAGCGCCGCACCCAGCAATCGATCCTCTTGAGCGTCTGGAACGTCCTCCCACCACACCACGGCGAAAGCTGCACGTTGGCGGTCAACAACGCGATGCTACCCGCGCAGTTTCCAGGAGCATATGGGTTCTCGAGGAGAACCGTGGGGTACTCGTCAGCCATGATAGTATAGCTTTACCTGTCCTTTGAGGGTCTAGCCTCTCTAGTCTGCAGGTGGCCAGATGAAGCGGACAAAGGAACGCACAGGCATTTATTTTTTCCATCTCGTTGCGCGGTGGCGTGACCAATTCCCAGCACTGCATCCGTATGGATATATAAAGGTCTCGCTTCAGTCTGGAAAACCAACTTGCTCTGCCAGTTGCCTTGCCACGTCCTTTCGAGCAGACCAAGAAAACATTTCCATCCAACCTTCCAACATCACGCAGCTTGCACTCTCTTTCACGAGACTCTGAAACAACTCTGAACTCAGCCACCCATGTCGCCACCAGAACAGGCTAACCAACAAGAGCTACTGAGCGGTCAGACCCTTTCAGCCAGTCAGACTCTGTTGAGCTCGGGTAGCGACCCACGCTTCCTTCTCTTGAGTTTGGCAGTCGATTTATACCGATTGTCCGAAGATCTGAGGGAGCAAACTGATCTTCGTGAGGAAGAACTCATAGATGAGTCGAAGCCTGATTCTCTCCCGATGGACAACCCGTCGCTCCGGGCACGCGAGATGATCAAGACTTTGTCAATGAAATTGAAGGAGCAGTTTTATCAACTAAGTGAATCTGTCGAGCGCAAGGAAGAACAAAGCCACCCGCACGGGCTCATCCAAATCCTTGACGAGGTTTATAAGTCAACTGAAGAAGGTTGCCTTGTCCTCGAATCCGAACCCGGAGGTCCGTCTCAAGAGGTCTTGACCAGGTGGAAACCCGTGCAGCAACAGGTGACCATAGCTTCCAAGATTCTGAAATCTCATCCGAACGGGACGTCAGGGCCACCATCGATCACCGATACAGGGCAACAATGTAGTTACTCTTCGTCAGAATATATGCCTCTTACGGCACATGGAACTGGCACAGACGGAAGTGCCCAGTCCGGCGATTTTCACTACAACATTCAGTCCGACTGCCCCGCATCTACGATAGCTGAAAGCCTGAGCGTTGAAACGGCACCCAGCCAGAGCCTGATACTCCCTGTGAGAACAAAGCTGATGAGTGTTGAAAGCAACCTCTCACTCAGGCAGTCGGAAGCAGAAGAATGAATTCCGAGAAAGGGACCACAGTGCCTACGGGTACGATGTTAGTATATGGTAGTGTAGTTTATAGCACATGGCTTCATGGAAGACCGCAGTATCAGCCGTACGTTGATCGGCATCGAGTCTACGGCTCTACCGAGTTGCATCATTTATGTACTTTTGCCAATGCACCCAGCGTCGCTCATGTTGAGCCAATCCTGCCGACTGTCCGCTGTCCTGCGTAGTGGGGAAATGACGTGTAACCCCCCGCAGCGCGCTTCCGGTGTGGCCGCTCAGACGCGCTAAGCTCGGAAACGAAAAAGTCAGCCAACGTGAATGCCGCCTTTGTCTCGACCGTTGTCAACGCCCCCTCGTCTCCACGCAGCGTTCAAGCACATCCCCACATATCAAAATGCCCGTCGCGGTGCAGGAAAACCAGCCTAGCAGCAGCAAGCTCAACGGACGGACCGAAGAGGAGGACTTGGACATCGACTACTCGGAAATCGAGGAGAAGTGAGTAGCAGGTCTCTTCAAAGTTGCAACCCGACAGGAGCTTGGGAAGACAGAAAGGAGTGGAGATGGGGTGAACCACGGCGAAAACATGCACATACTAGGGGTGGAATGGTGTTGCGGGAGACTGACAGCGGCATGCGAGTAAATGTCTGAATCCGGTGCGGTTTCACCAGGGGCTGGAGAGCTCCCGCCTCGCAATGCCAACAGATGCTGCATTCTCGGTCCCGAATCCGGTGTTCAGTGAAGGCTCCCAGTGGGGATACGATGATCGACGGTTGTATTTACCCATTTTGCCATTTATAGGTATGCCGTCTCTCCCTTGGATGGCTTCGACAACGTTCTCGTAGTCGACAATGTGCCTGTCATCGATGAAGGCAAGAAGAAGAAGTTGTACGAAAGGCTGCGATCTACTATTGCCAAGGCCGGAGCGCCTTTGTCAGGAGCCCCGGATGCAGAGGGAAATTACTCGGATATGGTGATGCCCTGGGACAATGAGAAGGGAGAGAGCAAAGGGTGAGTGTATTTTCCCTGAGATTCTAGACAAATGTGCCAACATTAACACCTTGATCGATTTCTCAGCTACATGTTCTTGACTTACCCTTCTGCTGAACTCGCTACACATGCACTCCGATGCTTGGACCAGGTTTTATTCGGTAAGAACCGTTTGTACGTCAACCGATTTGGGGAGATCGAGCGATACGCTTCGATGAACATTGAGGAGGGTTCAACCCCGAAGAACTGGCCTGCGGACTCTGAACCAGTTGACAAGGTAAGCGGACTATGATGTAGAGTCGCGCTGGACGCAAACTGATCACAGAGTCTCTGCAGGAACATCTTCGATCATGGTTGGCCGACCCTCAAGGTCGTGACCAGTTTACGACTTTCCGAGACACCGCCGTCGAGATCAACTGGTGTGGCCGCAATGCCACCGCTGAACGGGCCGTCGCACCCAACCCCAAGTGGGCAGAACTTTTTGTCTCTTGGTCACCTCTCGGTACCTATTTCACCACCTTGCACCGCCCTGGTGTCGCTTTGTGGCAGGGCAAGTCATTCTCGGAGCCGCATCGTTTCACCCATCCCGGAGTTCGATTGGTCGACTTTTCGCCATGCGAGAACTACCTGGTCACATTTGCACCGGAACCTATTGTTGCTGCTCCTCAGGATCCCGACTCGCCACCGGACCCCCGAAAGTTTGCACCGGAAGATGAGGGCAACCATATCGCAGTTTGGGAAGTCAAGACTGGGTTATTGCTCCGTACATTCCCCGGTGAAGCGCCTGCTCCCCCTCCTCCCGCCGGAGTTGACCCCAAGGATCTCCCGCCTCCCCGAAAACTCGCCTGGCCATTGTTGCGATGGTCTCCCGACGACAAATACGTTGCCCGGTGCCTGATGGGTTCGCAAATCTCGGTTTACGAAGCACCCACGATGGGCTTGCTCGACAAAAAGTCGATCAAGATTGACGGTGTTTTGGACTTTGACTGGTGCCCCGATGCCGAGTTGAGCGCGAACGGAAAGGAAAACATGCTTGCATTCTGGACTCCGGAAGTCGAGAATCAGCCAGCCCGTGTCAGCTTGATGGCCATCCCGAGCAGGACCATTCCTCGTCAGAAGAACTTGTACAACGTTGCTGACGTGAGTAGAGCACGTCTATGGATTCCACAGGCTGGACTGACGTGATGTTTGCGGATCTAGGTCAAGCTGCATTGGCAAGATCAGGGTACCTACTTGTGCTGCAAAGTTGACAAGCTAAACCGTTCAAAGAAGGTCAACGCGTCGAATTTGGAGCTTTTCCGGGTGAAGGAGAAGAATTACCCGATCGAAGCTGTCGAACTCAAGGGTCAGTGCTTGTTTCCAAACTAACAGGAACAGCAGAGACTGATGGCATCTGCCATGATCACTTGTAGAGGTCTGCATTCAGTTCGCTTGGGAACCCAAGGGACATCGATTCGCAATGGTAACCACTAACGAACCCAACGCCGTCCTGCCACCTGGCCAACTGCCCAAGAACAACGTCGAGTTTTTCCACATTGATGCCAAGAAGGGAATTTTCCGGTTGATGCGTGAGTCGACGTGCTAGCTTATACACAGCGTCTGTGAACGCTAACATGGCATTTTATCCGCCCTAGGCCGCCTGGAGAACAAGACCACCAACAGTTTGTCGTGGTCACCAAAGGGCCGATTCATCGTTCTGGCTACAATCGGTCTTTCCATCAAGCACGACATTGAATTCTGGGATCTCGACTTTACCACCGATGACAAAGTTCACAAGAACGAGACGGACCCTGGGGCCAACATGCAGTTACTTGCTACTGGCGAGCACTACGGTATGAGCGAGATCGCATGGGATCCCTCTGGACGATACGTCGCATCGACTGCCAGTTCTTTCCGAGGATCAGTAAGTGTCGCGCTCTGCATTGTTTATTCGAGGTTTGCTTATCATTGACTCCCCTCATAGCCTGAACCTGGATACACCATCTGGGACTTCAAGGGTCAAGACCTTTCGCGAAACCAGCTTGACAAGTTCAAGCAGTTTTTGTGGCGCCCACGACCCGCGACTCTGCTTGGCAAGGACGAGCAGAAGAAGGTCCGAAAGAACCTGCGTGAATACAGTAAACGATTCGATGAGGAAGACGCTGCCGAGGAGAGCAATGTCTCTGCTGAACTCATTGCTCACCGACGACGACTTATCGATGAATGGAACGCATGGCGCGCCAAGAGGATCAAGGAGTTGGCAGCTGAGAGGCAAAAGGCTGGTCTGCAGGCTGTCCCCGCTGCCACCAAGGACGAGGAACGTGAGACCGTTGAGGAATGGATCGAGGAGACAATCGATGAAACGGAGGAAGTTGTCATGTCATAGATGCAGTGGCTGACGGTGCAGATCACGTCGAGTATAGTATGACATAGTATGCAGATATTGACTAGACTGCGAAAATAGGGCAAGGCATAGGACATGACAATGGCTTGCAAACGTGTGACCGCACTTTCCTCGTCGTTTGATGGTTGCCGGTGCATGGATTGAAACTTGTCGTCGTGTTTTCTAAACGTCACGTCGACTCGGGGCTAACGCAAATCAAAACATGTTTAACAGCTGCATCTATCACCGACTACACCGTTTCTATGGCCTTGCAGTGGGAACCGGCGATTTCAAGCCATGCCGAATGTGGGCTACAAGTTGACGTCTCAAACTGCCAAAACCGCGACAGGTGTAACAGCCCCGTTCTTCCTCCCTCTTAAACTTGGTTTTCCGACGCGGTATCAGACGTGATAAACGACACGTCCCCGTTGGTAGATGGCAGGATTCGCACGTTTGGCAGGGTGTTGATCCTCGCTTTCCACGACTCGGTCGTCGTGATAGCGTGCGCTGCTTGTGACGGGTCGGCTGGATGCGATTCATGGTCGTCAGGTGAGCTGAATGTGGTGGCTGGGTTGCTGTACTCGAGGTGTATGGTGACCTTGATTTCGGGTTTGATGCGTGCTTGTTTGATCCGTGTGAATCGGTAAGGTTGGCCATCCCTCGACGACCATGTGCTTTTCGCTCGGGAATGGAGATTTGATTCAAGGCGATGATTCCTGGTGCCGTGTTGACGATCGTGGTTCTGCCGAACTGGGAGCCCTGACAAGACGCGAATCGCTTCGGGGATCAAAACATCGGTTGACAAGTCTGGATGAAGCGATGGGGACGCTGGAGACGTGGTTTCCGCCACCGTGACATCCTCGACTTGTTCCAGGGCGGCAGAAGGAACACAGGTCGAGTTGACGAGGACGTACGACCCGTCGTCGATGCATCGATGCGCTTTGCAGATGCCGTCGGAACAAGTCGCGGCGCCAAACTATGTAGGGGATGTGGGCGTTGAGCGCGGTCAGCGAGAACGTTGGAGCTTGCCCCTGAATCCAAGCCTACCTTGACACCTGGCAGCTCGGTGCAATCTACACCTCCTTTTCCAGGGCAGCCGCCACAGGATTCAATGTCTTCGTGCACAGCAACGCTAACAAGGGGACAGGTGAGTTGGGTTCTTGCCTCGTTCATGCGAGGTGACTTACCATACCCAATCTTCTAGTACTCCTTGAATGGGACACTTTCTACTCTTGGGCGGACAGCCCGCGTCCTCGATCCCCGTCTGCAAACCCCTCGAAACGCCCATTTGCGGCAATCTATGGTGTCGTATGACCGTATCGAAACCTCTCTTGCGGGAACTTGCGCGTGCCGGCAATGCGCTGACGACTGCACTCGACGTACAGCCTCCGTTCTCTAGTAATGAGTCCGAGGAGGTACATGTGCCGCATTGGTCTGCTATTGGATCGCAAAACGCGGTCCAGGAGGGGTTGAGGACCTTGGTGGCGGTGTCATCGCACAGGTAGAATCCACCGGCACAGGGCACGCCGCAAAAGTAGAAGGGGATCGGGGAGGACGGGACGAGGTTGGAGATGCAGAAAGTGCCTGGTGGGCAACCTCGGTCGCAGGTCGGGGAGAGCGATTTTGCGCATCGAAAGTAGACGGTGGTGTCGGTAAAGTAGGCGTCAAAGAGCGATGGTGCGGGACAGATCTCGAAGCCCTCGTCCGGAGGCGTGTCGGAGGGCAAGCAGACGGCGTTTGAGCCGAGTGGGTACCCATTGACGATGCCGGTGTCGACTGCGGGGATGGGCGCGGAAGGGGCGCAGGTGGTGAGGTAGGCTCCGAGGTTCTGGCCCAGGATGGGGGCCGGGAGGAGGGCGAGGGTGAGGGCGATGGGGAGGAGCATGCTGGGGGTGGCGTGGGTGGCGAACAGGGAGGTGGCAAACAGGGAAGCGGTGGAATGCCGGGAATGGCCGGGGATGCGCCAAATGGGCTGCCGAGGATGCGCTGGCCGGCTGCGTTTCAGAATGTCTCGGGATCACGCGGGAGGGGCAGCGTTGGCCCGATGAGCCACGTCGGGCCCGAAAGGCGACCCGATATCCCCGATGGGCGCTGCCGGCTATCCACCGAACGCCGCCCGCCATCCACCGCACGCCGCCCGCCAGCCACCGCACACGCCGCCACCATGCGATCACTCGCCGCACTCGCCGTAGGCCTCCTCGGCGTCGTGCTGCAACTCGGCGCGGCCTCTGTCCTCCCGACGACAGCCCCGCCACTCCACCTGGGACCTCTACTCGCCCACCAGTCTCCCGGCTGGGATGAGCCTCACCATCAAGAGCACTACAGGAGATGGAGCAGGTTGGACGCGGATCTCGTGTGGCACAAGCGCCAACTAGGGGATCCCGAGTGGACTGCAATCCAGCACCTGTTCAAACGACATACCGACGGGGTATTCCCTCGCGACGCAAAGGATCTCAAGTTTCATCTGGCTATGCGTTTGCTGCCCCGTGACCAAGACCTCGTCAGGCACAAGTTGAAGGCACTTCATGACCCTTCCCACTCTAGCTTTCGAAAGTACCTAAATCGCGACGAGACGATAAGACTGCTTTCGTGAGTCGTAAAGTCCTCCTGAATCACCGCTCGATGATCTCAGTCCAGCCCATTCTAGTCCCAGCCAAGACGCCCTCGACCTTGCCTATCGTTTCCTCTCTGAACATGGCATTCAGGAGTCACACGTTGAGCGGACAGACGATAATCAAACCCTTAGCTTCTGGATAGGTATCGAAAAGGCGAATCGAATGTGTGAGGCTGCATGTATCAAGTCATCAACGAGGATCCCCTGACCTTTTCTCAATCCGACAGTCAACGCCGATTTTGCCGTACACAAAATGATTGACGAGTCCCGAAGCGATTCAGCTGCAAACCCGCAAAGTCGGTCCAACTTGGCCCTCTATCAATTGGGTACCAGGGAGTATAGTCTTCCCCAAGCTTTGGCCAAGTATGTGGGTCATATCAACCCAGGTAGTGATTTCCGTAAGTCGTCAGTCACACTGTCAAGAGCGCTAGTCCCTTTGGACCAATCGAATCGATAATCACCTTCCCTCCGCTGGCCCATAGGTCAAGTCGAGCCGCATACAAGGCCAAACACTCGACTACCCGACCCGCACGAAATGAATCGCACAATGCTTTCAAACGCTTGGAACTTGGGAGCCCCGCAAAGTCCGCCGCTGGTTTCAGGATTGAAGTCTTGCGACTCGGGGGTGAGTGCGTTCCTTGTTCGAGCACGCCTGGTGCCCAATCGGTCCCCATCGTACAGATGACCCCGGACTGCTTGAGAGCGATTTATCACATGCCCATTCCCGCGGCCGCAGATGTCAAAGGAGTGTCAGTGGCAACCTTGAAGCAAGTACACTGTCGAGGGTCTGCTTGATACCTGCTAATATGGTTTGGGTGGATTTCAGTTTGAGGCCCTATACGGTGAGGCGGATCGGTTACAAGATGGACAAAGACCCATGCTGAAGCAGCCCTCATTCCAGTCCGTGGCAGACGATCTAAAAGCAGGATTCGCTCGGTACGGTGGCGGACGCGTTCCGTCCAGCTACGTACCGGAAAAAATCGACATCAAGGTGCCCGGAGGTGAGTTACAATCCCTTTCGTGGCATTTCGTTGGCCTGGTCTGATATGCTGAGCCTTTTCCCCATGGCAGTCAGCCAGTCAACAGATGCGCCCAATCCGTCGGAACCTGATCTGGATCTTGAGGTACGTGACATGGCTGGTGTCGATGACAGCGCGTGATACATTCTCCCTCTCAACCCCGCAGATCATGGTTCCTCTGGTTTATCCCATGACTGTGTACGATTACCAAGGTGGGTCTTGGCGCGCTTGGGGTCTTGGGCCTGAGGAATAGTTTTCACCATCGTTTCGGGCGATGCGACCGAGTACTGACGCATATGGACACGCGGATTTCTAGCTCCATCGCTCAGTGCCATGTCACTGTGAGCACCGTATCTCCTTTCTTCTCCGTTTATCGTTATAGCTTGCCTCTAATAGGTACGGCGCAGTTCAGCAACTTGGCTTGGGCTCGTATCCTCGGCCCGACGTATTGTCCGTCTCTTTCGGCGCGCCGGAGTGCAGCTTTGAATGCGAGCAATACTACTGCGGTATGAGTAAGTACTGCCAAACTACAGCCTCTCCGCCAATCGTACCCGAGCTGACGTGGTTTACACGCTGTTCCATGATCTTGGTCCCATTCCCACTGTGTCTGGACTCCAGCCGATGCTATAGCTCTGCAAGGTACCACCTTGGTCGCATCCAGTGGAGATAATGGTAATCAAGACATCCAAGACGTAGGTGACAGCATAACCTTCCAGGAATGAACACCCTTGCCCTTCTCTACCCACTCTTGCGCCTCGCGATACGCCGCTTCAGTCTTTCTGAGGAATCAATTCGCTGAAACAACTGTTCTGGGTAGCCTGGTTTATGTCCTCATTGGGTGTCGGTATGTTGGTGGAAAACCGAGTCAAGTTTTGTCCATCTCATCCGGACTGGTTGATGCTTTCCTCAGGTTGGAGCCACTCAAACAAGTTACGGTTAGTCTCAGTGTCTACGCTGCTGTAGCCTGTAAACCCCTCACATGTTCAAGACATCCTCGCATCCAGGTTCCACAGTAACTTCGCTGCAGGTTGTTTCGAACAACGAAAGTGAGTGGCGGGAGTTGTCTTTTACTCTGCAAAACTTACTAATTATCCTACGTTTTCCAGGAGGATGGACGTTCGATTCAGCTGGAGGGTTCTCAACTGGGTGCCCTCCACCAGACTGGCAAATATCAGCAATCCAAGAATATACGCGAAAGCATTACTCCAATAGTTTTGGTCAATTGCAAACCAACGCGGGGGTTCCGGATATCGCTGCACAGGTAACTAGATAGTCTATCAAATTTCGCCAATGTCTAACTGTGCCTGTACCTCTCGAATCAAGGGAAAGGAGTTCCTTATCGCAATGACAATCAACGGTCAACAGTCGTGGTTCTCGTATGGCGGCACCAGCGCGTCCACCCCTGTGGTTCGTGCATAAAATACGGAACTCATGGAGAGGGTTAACAGCTGACAAAGGCGGTTCTCGTACTATCAAATAGGTGTCATCCCTCTTCGCCCTCGTTAATGGTGTCTTGAAGCAAAATGATCGACCCATGATGGGCAATCCTCTCTCCACGTTTTATACGAATACAAGCCTCTTTCGCGACGTGACATCTGGAAACAACAACAACGATGGCGTTACCGGAGATTGGTGAGTCCCAGCATTACTGCAGTCGCTGCAGGTAAAGTGCATTAAACTAGTTGGGTCGCTAGGCCTGCCTTGCGAGGATGGGATCCGGCATCTGGGCTAGGTACCCCTCTATACAATCGCATCTTGGCCCATTATCTCCAAGCGTAAAGCGAGAGCACAAGCTTGAGCCCCACGAGTCAACGGACGAGTGATCAGAGAAGCCGGTCTGTTAGACGACCAAGGACGATCCAAAAACTGTGCTTCATTCCCTTTTGTAACCAATCGTCATATACACGGGCGGACAATGGACGATACAATGATTATGTGCCTTCTATAAGAGATCGGTATCACGACTGCGTGTCCTCCCCACTCAATTCTTTTTCTTGCTTCTCTTTTTCCAATCGTTCCTTTTCTTCTCTTTCTTCCATCTCAACGACCTCTATATCCAGCGGATAAGTTAGAATTGCAGCTATGCCTGTCAGCATATTCAGTTCTGTAATTCAGGCATGAACGTTAGATGTACATGACCAAATAGAAGTCGTGAAAGAAGCGTACGTTGGCCTGATTCGTGCATACTCGAGAATATCAAGGCTTCTCCGCCCTTGGCACGAACAGCCTCAACCAAGTCGACGTATCGCTTCCGCTGCACAGGATCGTTGGATCTGCTCAGAAAAGAAAACCGTCAATGCGCTATCCCGACAAGGAAAATACATGGCATTGATTACCTAAATAGCTCATCCGAAATGAGGAGTGTGCCGACAGCGCCCCTATCTATTGCAAGGGCAACATGATCTGGTCCGTACCATGCTCGAAGTTCATCCGAGCCGAGCATCTTGTGGAATCTGATAGGAAATAAGTGTGGTCAGAGAATTGTGAGGCAATGCGGAACCAGCGTTCGCCTTACTTGTCCAACATGATGCCCTCGCGCGCAAACTTTGTGCCTTGTAGCAAAGTAGCCACCTGTGACGGACATGCTGTATCAGGTTCTTGCGTCTTTGTCGCTTCTCTAGCCTTACTCACCTCAGGGCTCCGAAGCGCTTCAACTAGACCATGTACATGACTGGTATTGCTGTGCACTTTGACCCATTTTGAGCGGGACTGCATCAGAGGCTTGTTATTTGTCAGGGCCGCTTGCTGGAAGATATAGTCGTAAAGCTGGAAAAGACAAAGTTTGTATCAGCATCTTCTTTCATCAGACCAGAGAAGAACGTGAAGCACGCACGCTCTCTTTCGTAAAACCGGGAGATGCGATAACTATCGCTCTCAAAGTTTGATAAGGCAGATGCCGTAAAATGGCAGCGTACACCGCGGAGAAGAATTTGTCCATTGCCTGAGGAATAGGGGATTTTTGGGGTTAAGCTATGCCGGCGACAACGACTCGAGAGCGATTGGTATCAAGATCTGATATCCAGATTTCTCACCTTTTCATGGGCAGACGCAGCTCCGGCCCGCTTACGGGGAACTGAAGTATCAATCCGTTGTCGAATCACTGTCATGTGTTCTGAGAGCAGACAAATCGTTGCGTGCCCTGAAGGGGAAGTTCTTAACGGTAAGACTCGCTGATTATCCGGACTCTTTGCGTACCTTCTCCAAGTACAACAGCTCCGACGTCTGCACCTCGTCCTTCCTTGGTCGCTTCCTCAATGCGCTCTAAACTGACCGAGTCCCAGCCGGATGCTTTATACAGTCGGAAGTCTCGGTTGGCTAGGTAAAAGACTACGGTCAGCACGGGTCACGATAAATCGGGCATGATAGCTAACCCTCAAGGTCCAACGTATGATAGGCGCCGAGTTTGACATAGTCGTTCTCGTTCGTTACCTGCCCATTGATCTGGAGCGTCGCTGTGGAGTTCCGTGGGTCTTGGGAGGTAGTTCCACTCGCAGAAGCTCCCCCGGATGAAGCGGCAGGAGAGAAGGCAGTCTAAGGGAAGGCCACTATGAGTGATCGCCACGTTTGTCGCGTGACTGCGAGCGTCACGCATGAAGCTGTATGCTTACCTTTTTGACCCTAATTGTGAGATTCAGGCGAACTCTCGTTGAGTCCGTTGAGCCAGTGGAAGACGTTGTGGTTACCCGCCTATGGAGATTCATCAGCCAATTACTCGGCACACAGCCTCGGCGAAGCACTAACCTAATCGCTCCAGCCCTAACCTCATCTCCCTAAGCGCAGAAAAACTCGCATGTATATTGACTGGACTGTAATCGACACAACGGAGACCACGTACTTCGGCGATCAAGTTATACACATGCCACATATCCTCGTCATCTTCGGGTCGTAAGGTAACGTAGCCCTATGTAAACGTTATAGATTAGACAAGGCGTCAAGACGTCAAAACGCTAAACTCAGGATGATGGCGTGACTTACGGAGCCATCCCTCTCGATATGCTTGTTCACCAGCTTCATCTTGAGTGGACTCCTGAGGGGGATAGTCGTTAGATTGACTGCTGAAGGGTGTTTCCAGCCCAAGATGGATGCGAATGGCAGAAATATCAGAAAGTGTGCTTGAAGAGTGAAACACTCGACATCCTCGATCGCCCGGGGCCCGGCAGATTGACGTCATTCTGGCTGGAGTCACAAGTATTCTGGTTGAAACAATACGTCTACCGATGCCTAGCAGCAGCGGGACTCTATGTGTACCGCCAATCATGCTACTTGGCTCCATAGCAGGGAAGAGCGTAAATCCGTCGACATACCTTATATGGTATCTGACGCGGCCGCGATACGAGGGTTATACTGTTACGCCTTTGATCTGTAAGTAGAAACATCGACCAGATCCGCAGTGCAGTTGTAACGGCGCAAGGGAAAGATCAAGAGTAAGGAATAGCCGCTGTCTTGCAGCCTGCAGATATTTTCCGGACCGAATTCGTTCCCATGGTCGCGTCTCGAAAAACAGTGGGAGTGCAGGAGAAAAGATGATGCGTGGGGATTGAGGGTCATGCTGAATTCTATATTTAAGATCAAGTTGTAACTGTCGCAAGTATGGTCTACATGCTGTCATAGCCGTAGCCTAGGAAGTTACGCCTCCTTAATTCCCCTTCAGATAGTCGCTACCGCTCTATCTCCTTCGCTACGCCACAACACCATTTCCATCCTTGCATATACGCTTTTACATGCTATCACTGCATATGGTATATGGTATATAGTCAGACTGCCTAGTTAAATTTCCCCTTGAACTCTTTGTACGCCAGACATTATTCTGGCAGGTAAATCGACTTAAGGTCTATAGTTGCAAGGAACTATATTCACTTGTACATCGATTACTACCAGGCCCCAACGGTCGGTGCGCATCAATGCGACTGATTTTCGGAGCGCAAGCGCGCGAAAGGGCCCTAGTACACGTACTAGGGCGTACTAAAGCCCTCCCAGCTCAGTGCAACACGCGCCGATCGACCAGCTCAGTGCAACGCGCGGTTGAGCAATTCTGAGGTTCATTTATTGAGAAA
>JABRPJ010000169.1:0-19180 GCA_013461525.1 Naganishia randhawae
TATGGGATTCTATACTCTGGCTTAACCTACACCGTTCTTGTCCAAAATCTTTTTCTGGGCGTGCTGGATCTCTCGCACCGCCCGTCTTGTAGTGAAAAGTCGTCCATGCAAACGTGCACTATGCACTGGCCGTTTAGACACTGCATAGAAGCGGTGCAAAGGTGAAGGATAATGGTTAACACGGACCCGAGATCTACGCAGCAAAGGTATGACACGTACCTCGACCTCCTTGGCGCCTGTCAAGCTAGTGCAGTCAACCCCCCTTTTGCGTCCCGGAACAGGAAAGATACATCCTCCACCTACACAGCATGTAAGTAATGAGTTCTGTGAAACTGAGTTATGATATCATTTCTTTACCGGGCTTACATGATTCAAGCTCTGTGCGAGTGTCGATACATTCGTGAGGCGGAACACCGGACGCGACTGTGAAGGAAGATCCTACAGGACACGCCTCGCGACCAGCGGGACAATGCGAGGGACCGTTTCGTCTCACCATGCCCCCGGTGGAGCAGGGCGAACCCAAAAGTTTGCATTGCGGCACGCGCGCAGTACCACACGGTTGGTAGCCCGCGTTACACTCTGCAGTGACAATTCCGTACAATCAGTGGCAAGATTATTGCTCATGACCATTAGACTTACCGAACGAACATTGACCACAAACGGGAACAAAATTCGCAGCGGGGTATATACAGTCCACCAAGACCGTAAGTTGCGCGATCTACACCCCGGGAGAACTTCATCAGAATGAAAACCCCCATGCGCAAAACATCACGACCGGATACCAACATAGTCAAAAGTGTCCATTGTCGCATTTCGCTGAACGGCCTCGATTGTACGTTGAGACGTTCCGACGGCAACAGCGGCATACCCCTGGATGGCAGTAGCCGCTGGATCGGTCGCATACACCTCAGCCAATGTTTGGAGGGAGGCAGCGGTAAACTGGTTATTTTGCACGCAGAGACATTGGTCTGCAGCGAGGGTTTGTTGGACGGTGGTAATTCGAGGTTTACCGGCGAAGATGGTCGATTTATACTGCGTGTAGTAGACGGGACTGTTGACGCAGAACACAGGGTACGCTCCTCGTGCGTGCAGCGAAGGTGACGACAGATCGCTGGCGGAGCAAGTACCTACACTACTGAGAGCAAGAACAGCGAGCGAGAAGGTGGCGAGAACCGCAGAACGGGATTTTGTTGAAGACATATTCGGTAAGCGACGAAGTAGCAGGTCAAGAGCGACGATCGGTTGACCAAGATCCTTAACAAGAGATGGTCTTGGTGGCTATCTTGATCCTTGCACAGGCGTCAACTTTATAAGTATCACCCTCTGCGATAAGCAACGGCATGTTCATCTGGCTAGAGAATTCTCCCCCGAAGCTGCGGCTGGGAAAACACAGCCGCTTCGTCTCTTTTGTGGCTGTAGTAAGGTTTAGCTTATTAGGAACAAAAAGAAAAAGAAGAGCGACTGATCTGAAGCAACACACTGAGACAGTCTCACAACCGTTTGAAGCTTACGTTGGAGCAGTCTGACGGTGCCTCAGCTGGGTCTATAACTTATAGCCTTCTGCTCGACCCGCCCTCTTGCCGGATCAGGACATGGGCAGGGGCCTGTTGTCTATTGTCTATTGTCTATTGTCTATTGTCTATTGTCTATTGTCTATTGTCTATTGTCTATTGTCTATCGTCTATTGTCTATTGTCTATCGTCTATTCGGCACCATCTCCCATGTGCAGCTGGGACTTTCAAGCTGATTGCTCAAGCACTTACGAAATCCGACTGCTTCTAGTTCCGCGAACTATTATCCTGTACCACCTACCGCCATACATGCAGATGACACAATTGTCGGAATGCACTTCGAATACCTCCAGTAACATTACATGGAGATATAAGAGATGCAATGATGATGGGCAATTGCTTGAGGAAGGCATATAACAACTTTGGACCAGCTTCTTGCGAACCACGTTTTCACATATGCTTTTCATTAACGTCAATTCGTTGCGTCGGTTCGCTGTCGGTACAGCAGGTCTAGCAAACGTGAGTTCCACCCTTCAGTTCTGCTTAGTTAACTCCATTCGTCGATGATTGGTCGGGGTATTAACATTTTCGAGCTGTCACTGCATTCTGTGGTACCTGACGGGTTTGCAGAGTCGAGCATTCTCTGTCTCCCATAGCAAACAAGATATACGCTCTACAGCGACGTTGCTCGGACAGGTTGGTGTAGCACCCGTATGCTGTGAAACAAGGACTGGACAAATCTTTTACAAGTGAGTCGCTCCAGAACAGAGGTGGGAATGTGTGAAGAGTTTCCTTCATTTTGGGTTTGATGCTGACAGATCTCTACAGATATACTCTAGCGGTTAATAGACGCATCAACAAGAAAGATGATAATGGAGGTTAGTCTGTTTCCAAGGGGAGCATTCTTTGTACATGCTTAGGCAACTTGATACAACAGAGTTACAGGTGGATGACAAAGGCTGTGAGTCGGTTCTATCGTGTTCAAGACAGTCAGAGGTTAATTGTTCCCAAGATCGACAGATCCTTTAAGTGCCACGAGCTGGTTCACGATTCATTCATGGTTCCCTCAACATCATCGAAGGTTGAAAGACCTTGTAACCGGGTAGGCATGACTGACTCAATACTACCAGGTTCTAATGTGAATCGAATTGACTGACACCCTTGGAGCAAAAGATCAACCGTCGCTGTCGAGGTTAATCTCCAGCCAACTCCGGAGAAGAAGAATGAGGATGGTACAATTCTGTTTCCAGCAAAGATTCACTTGAATCAAAGTATGTTGCATCGTTGCGATAGTGCTAGTTGTTGCTGTGACAAGACTAAGACTCATCAGCTCTCTCTAATGTGGCAGAGTCTATGCTTGTCATCAAACGGCAAAACAAACAGAAGTGACATCGATATCTAGAGTTTCACGCTGGCACCCGTCTCATTCGGGGAGCAGCAGTCGGAATTATTTGTTTTAGTTGCTGATGGAAAGGAGTGTTTTTGCCTCAGAGTCGTCCAGGCTGTGCTTTGTTATTATTATATGATGTTACTAGATAGCTTACTAGATGCCTCTGCGTTTATGCCAAGAGGCTGCAACTCAGCATTTGGTCGTGAGTTGGGATTTTCTTCAGGAGAAGCCACTTATCATGGGTCAGCGGAAGACACCTTACAATCTGGATCTTTCATAACTATCTAGGAGCACAGGAGCTAGCGTAGAAGTCTGTAGGATTAAATTCGATTTTGTAACACATAACATGAGACCAGACTCTGGATGCGCAGCTGGGCGCAACTCCCACTTTCCCGAACTTGAGGAAAAGAACACTAGAAGAGCCCCCCACTACCAACTGCTCATTGGAAACGGAAGTCAGATGATTGTTGTAATTGCTGTAGCGCCAAGCACCCTGAGCAGCACGATAGCACGATCTGCGACTGAACGCTCCTATTGCGTCCTGGTTATTCAGCTGAGTACGATACCTCGACACTCTGGCCTCATCAAGTCATACGAATATCCTGGTTTGGGAAAGAGTCATTCGTAATTTCGTTTGTTCGCGCTCGAACCGATGTCTACACGAAGATGCATCCGTTGAAGTAGTCGAGTGGTGTCTGAATGCATCAAAAATGATTCGAGCCTAATTGCCATGACCTGGAAACGAGGGTGAGTGCTTTTAGATGTGTGGTGTGATGGAAATCTCTCGGATGCAACGTGGGCTGTGTCTTGTTCTCAAGCACGCCTTCAGGTCATCTGTGCGGTATGATGCATTCAGACCACTCATCAAAGTCAATAACATGTCTGACTTATTACTTTGACGAACCTGTGATACTCTCATTCACGTCGCCGACCGTGATGTCCAAGGCGATGATGGTGAGTGATGATGATGGTCGAGTGATGCTGAAACAGTGCGCTTCCTCTTCCAAAGGCCTTTTTCTTAAACGTCCCATCAACCATGCAGCTTCAAATGTCAGCCAATCGATCAAGTTAGCAGCTAGGTAGTTAGCCAGGTAATCCGGCATCAGCAAGAGGTGCCGTATCAGGGGAGACTAGACTCCCTGAAGAGAATCATACTGGATCTCCAGCATATAAAATAGCTCATGACAGAGGAGCTTGCCAGGCGTGCAGCGGAAGGAGTTCCAACGTCATCCCAATCTGCTCTTGAGTACTTAGAGCGAGTGAGCATGTTATTTGCAAACGGAAATCGACATGCAGTTCTGCGTAGCTTCGCACCGACTTTCTCACAGCGAAGTGCTACTTCGAACGCCATATCAGTGGCTCTACTGTCGCCCTTTTTGATCTCGCGTTCTCTGCATCATTCTGGCAAGCCTGAAGCAAAGGTAATGACTTTCGGCTGTAGTGTAATCGATCAGCCTGACTTAATCATATCTTACTTTTCTCCGACAGATTACCACTATCTTGCATAGAGCACCTGAAACGGAACCTCGTTTGACGATGGTCAGAGAGCCGAAGAAATTGGAAGGCGAATATCTCGGAGTGAGTACTTTGCGGTTTAACCATGGGAGATCTGTTGGCGCAATCTTGCGTTAGTAGTTCATCATGGAAAGAAACTAAGTTTCTCTCGTTTTTCTTTTCTTTTTGGCTGTACTTGGTACATCTCTCTTGGTGACTGGCGCTGAATACCAAAGGCGCGACTTTCGCTTTCGTTCTTACGAAGTCCTCGCAATTTCTGGGGAGGTTTTAGGGCAATACGACTATTCGCTCGCCAATGGGACCGTTCGGATGATTACATTAAAGTGCGGATCGGCACTTACTGCATTGGTGAGCATCTTGTGTCTTGGGAAGCCTGCTTTAGCTCGAACATACTAAAATTGTATCAAACTGAAACGCATTATAGTTACATTGACTCACGCCCAACTGTTTGTTCTCGAAGAGGACCGCATCCAGTGGCAGTTCCAGACCTGCTGGGGCGACTTCCATCTCACCAGAGAGCCGCTCAGAACTCCACTTGCAACAATCGAGTCTTCCAAGTCTAAGGCACCTCCAGCCGGCAAGCCCACTGTAGTTATCAAGCTCCCTTCCACAGTAGATTGTCCGGTAAAGTCCAGGTGTTCCCGATGTCTATAATGAAATCGTCAGTGTGATTCTCGTTGTCTCGAAACTCCATGACTTCCCCCTTGTACTGACATTTCTTGATCTTTATGCGTCAGAACGCCAAGAATGGGTTTAATCCTTCTATGAAGCAAGTGGCGTAAACCGATAAGGTATTGGAGTCATGTATTACGTGTACTGTCCAATGGCGAGTATTATTAGAACAGCAGGGTAGGAACATCGAGTCTCCCATAATTGTACGTAGAAATGAGATTCGTTTCGAATAGGCTCGGATCCATGCAGAGGAAAGATAAGAACTCTATTATCGCTTGCATCGTTTTTTTCATATACATCGTCAAAATAGCCCAAGGAAAGCCTTATAGCCAACTACGATGTCCACTGTTCACAAACATATATACCATGGGTTCCAGGGGACATGTAGAGACAAGCCTTTCAGACCTCAATGCCTGTGCAAAATGGACATTGACGTCAGTTGACACCGTCTGCGTTATAGAGTAAACATGACTTACTGGCTCCACTGGATAGAGTTGATATCGATACCCTCCTGAACCATTTCCCAGAGAGGACTCATGTCTCGAAGCTTGTTGACCGTACCCACAATTCTCTGAACGACGAAATCGATTTCGTCCTCGGTCGTGAAGCGGCCTATACCGAACCGCAGTGAGCTGTGAGCCATGTCTTCCGCTGCCCCCAATGCCCGCAACACGTATGATGGTTCCAATGAAGCTGAAGTGCAGGCTGATCCAGAGGAAAGCGCGATATCCTGTCAAAACGAAAGGTGTCGGTTAGCCACGACGCTGCCGTAATGACGACGGCATCTTTGCCATTTCCGTGACTCTGTAACAGCGCCGAGGTATGAACAGTGTGAGCTTACCTTTAAAGCCATCAAAAGGCTTTCGCCTTCGACATACGCGAAACTAAGATTCACGCAGCCCGGATAACCCTCCGGATCACCATTCCGCACAACGAAATCGATTTCTGACGTAATGCCAGTGATGAGTCGCGCAGCTAACTGTGAAATCCGAAGATGATCGTCCTGATCACACGATAATAAAAAAATGTCAGCTCAAGCGCACCAGTCATCGAGCAGTAATGTAAATCCGGAATTCTGCTCAGCGGCTTCGAGCCAAATCGATGAAGCAAACGGCTGTTATTAAGCGACTACCGGATCTTCCCAGGTGTACATCCAAAGCCCCAAGCATGCTCCGGAGTACAACCGACAAAGCTACCTTGTCGATCTTTAAAGCAACTCGTAGACCTAGTTCATCGGACCTAAAGCGAAAACGTACCTGCATCTCGCGCTCGGCAATGCGACAAGCTTCACCCAAACCGATTGCCAACACAGCTGGTACGGTACCACTCCTCAGCCCCCGTTCTTGGCCGCCACCATGCATGAGAGGTTCCAGCCGGACACGAGGTCGGCGTCGAATATAGGCTGCTCCGATACCTTTAGGACCATAGAGTTTGTGTCCCGAGATGCTCATGACGTCGATGCCCATTTGGTCCACATCCATAGGAATTTTCCCCACGGCTTGCGCTGCGTCTGTGTGAAAGAGGACTTTAGATCCACCTCGCTCTTGCTGCAAATCTCGTAACATTTGGCCAATTTCCCGTAGAGGTTGGATGACGCCGATCTCGTTGTTTACAGCCATGATCGAGACAAGGCAAGTTTCGGGACGGACAGCGTCTTTGATTGCTTGCAAAGAAACGAGCCCATTCGAAGCGACTGGTAGATATGTGATATCATAGCCTTGCTCTGATAACCACCGACAAGAATCCAGAACGCATTTGTGTTCCTAATACGATGCGAGCAGAAAATATTCAAACAGAGTGCTCTGATATATCGAGATAAAATAGCGACTGCTTACAGTTTGAGTAGTGATGATATGGTTTCTCTTTGTACCATAGAATTTCGCGATACCCTTAATGATCATATTATTGCTCTCCGTTGCCCCACTCGTAAACACTATATCCTTCGATTGAGCACCGATGATGCTGGCGACTTGCTGTTGAATATGTAAATAGATGCGTAGGCGCGACGATGAGCTTATACGCGAATTTCCCAAAGACGATTCAGTATATCGGCTTACCGCTCGAGCCTCATCTACAGCAGCTTCGGCTTCCCAGCCGTATGCATGGGTTCTTGAATGAGGATTCCCATATTGATTTGTAAAATAAGGCAACATCTTGTCAAGTACACGAGGGTCGACAGGTGTAGTGGCCTAGTTCCGATCTGAGAGTGAGCTTCAATCTGCATTATGGACCAAAGACCAAGAAGATTCACCTGCATATCAAGATAGATAGGTCGACCCTGACTTTTCGCCTTTCCACCAGTTGCACTTTCACGACCGCTGATTTCGAACCCAAAGGATTTCTCCTCCTTCGATGCTACGTTGTGCGTCAGTTCGGACAACCTGTGTTGGACTGTGATACCATGCCCTTCCTCTGACCTCGCTCCATCACTGGGCCCGGGAGCATGCGGATGCGTCTTCGAAGGCGAATCATTGACAGCGGCTCGCAGGGAAATACTGCTAGAGGCGTATTGCCTAGAGCGCCATGGCGATAAACGAGCAACCTGATGACCGGAGCGCACGAGGCGCTGTGCAGATGTTGCTAACGTTGTAGGCAGATGATGCATGGTGAGGAAGAGGAAGATACAGTATGTAGTGGTTCAGATCGATTCGCACCGCGATGTAAGGGCATTTTGACGGCAAGATTTCATGCTACTGGTGGCATGTTTGCCACCTCGCCACCGGCAGCGGCAGCAATCGGGCTAACGCAGCACTCCCGGCACAGCTCCGGCACTGGAAAAGATACACTCGGCTCGCAATTTTAGCGAAAAAGAGCCTTCTGCATTCAAGTCCCAAAATATTTGGGTGCGAAATCTGCAAATGAGACTAGGACTTGGGACCTGGAGCAGCTCTTGATCTTGGATGAAAGAACGGGAAACGGCCAATGGTCAACTAGTCTCCAACCTAGAATCAGCCTACGAGCATGGCCGTGAAACCATCATGCTACCGCCATGCAGGCCATTTTCAGACTGGACTCGCTCCAGCACACCACTGTCTCCTTTTCAGACTGGCTTGCGGTGTTACAATATACCAGCCTGAGAATATTGACTGTCGGATGATCTATGGTCGAGGCATAAGGGTTACAGAGCGAGTCTGAAGAGGAGACTGGATTAAGGATATATTGCATATCACAGTAGTGTAATTATGATAAATATCATGAGGAATCAACTGTGGTTTCGAATGGGTCACTGGAGATCTCCCGCGATTTCATGCCGCAGTTCCCACTTGTTGATCTGATTTTCTGACACTATAATCTTTTCCTAGAGACTTTTCCTACGGTCCCACTTCGTTTGCTTTTAGACCTTTTCTCTCTCTGTTCTCTAGCTTCGCACTCTGGACAAAGCCAGGTACCATCGGGAGGCTGGGCGAGATTTAAACAAGATAGGTGAAACTGGAGAATAACGAGGCATTGCGTTACAAAAAGTGAGTTTGTACACAAGATCAAGCATGCTCACCCATTCGTATCGGCAGTCGTCCGAATCACACCCTATCATTTCACCATAGCTCTGTTTTTGACAATAGCAGTACGGTGTAGGATCATGGTCTGCCTCATTTGAATCGTGATCCAGAACTGCCATTTGTTGCAAAGTTATAGGTCTCACGCCTTCTCGACGACCATTGGTTTGCGAATCGACACGATCGGAAAGCTGTATTTTACCATGCGAACCGTCTTTGTTAAACGATAAGTGAGATATAGCTCTTCTAAAGAGAGTGCCATGACAGTCTTACTAGCATGACCCTTTGCGTTACCAAGAATGATATTCGTGTCGTTCGAGGAGCGTATGCTTTGAGAGTGCTTCACGGAAGGAGGAATGCTATGGTTGGAACTGCTTGAACTTCCCATCGCACGTCGATCCTCAACGGTCTGCGAATGTTCGTTCAAGTCAGGCCCGACATGTATCGCATCGTGTTTTCCAAGTCGATGATGTATCGGATGCTCCCGCGACGACTCCGCCGGGGAGTTTCGGCTGACCATGCAATCATGATTTGAATGTCGCTCTCACTGCTGGATACTCCGATTCCAACTTACTTTCTCTTTTTCGAAACAATCTTTTTCTCCTTATAAGCCTGGGAAGTAGAAACGCTTGCAACTGGTTTCTTTCCCAACGCCGGGCTCCTCCTAGCCAATAGAGTTTCTTCGAGATCCCACGCATCCATTCCCAATGCATTCTTTTCCTTCCCAGTCTTCCGCCTTTTACTGGGCGTCGCATCATCAGCATCATACGCCATAACGTTTATTCCGCGAGTGGGCTGATATGTGTTCTCTTGGTCTGACCCTCCGTAAGCGGAACCATAACCACTCGTGACCGCCGCTCGAGCAGGAGATGCGCGTTGCCGACGAACATGAGCCGCATCTCCCTGGCTTTTGGGATGCTCGATAAACGTCATTGAAGGGGAAGCCAACAGAACGCTGGAATTCGTGAGCAATGCCTGTAGGTGAGCCTGATGCGCTACTAACTGCAAGCGGGGAGGTCAATTTTGTACTCAAATTAGGGGTTATAGGTACTCTTGACAGATACCCACAGTATCGCAAGCTTGTCCAGAAACTCTGACCTTGTCTTCCACTCCGATTTTATAACGGGTCAATTCTTCAGCAATTTCAAGTAAAAGCTGAAAACGACCAAGTGGGTTTAGATACGGTAGTTGTTGATCACTGCGGCAAGGTGCAGAGAGAAGCTCCATTCCGTCTACCTGCCGCATATCGTCACATTTGCTGCTGTCAGCACTTCTCGGAATGGAGTCTCCGTGGGCTAATGTCACGTCCTGATTGATGTTTTGAAGAGTTGCAGTGAGAGCCCTGAGTTTGTGCGTTACATTGGCGGTAGTCGAGTTAAGGACGGCGTCCAATTCGCGCAAGTCGCCGAATGTCTTCGTCAATTCTCCGGGAAGAGTATCTAATGTTTCTACAAAAGCCAGTGTTGTAGCTATATCGTGAGTATCATTGGGGCGGCTTGGTATGACTGTTGGTGGTTGCGAGAAGATCGGGACGGGCTTGGGCGGCATGCTGATACGGCGTGAGGAGACGTCACAGAACGCTCCAAGACGGAAGGAATAGCGAACGTTCGATCAGTCGATGTTCGAGTTGGGTAACGAAGTCGGTGTTGGAGAGTAGGTGATAGTAGACACCTGTACTCTGACAAGCAGCCAACCAGCCTCGGGTGGGTTTTATTGATGAGTTCGAAGGGCTACAAGCTTTAACGGCAGACCTCCCACGATATGCGAGTTGCCCGTCTGTTGAATGTAACGGGATGGCGGAGGTGCCGACGCGCTGTGGCGGACACCCGCCAGCCAGAGCAGAGCAGCGCTCCGTTAGCCAGCAGCCGAAGAGACGGGCGAAAGCCTGAATCTTTTGAACACAAATACAATCCATATGTGAACCAAATGTGCCCCAAAATATCGCCGGAAGCGGAGATCATGACGTTACATTCCCGGCATAGCTTAAAGGCAAGGTCACAGGGTTACACATCCACAGGCTATCGCACATTACACCGATCACAATTGAAGAGGTCTACGGGTCATGCAGCTCACATTACAGTAGTTCCGTTGCAAAGTGTTGAATCTGCAAATCGGCAACTCAAGATCTTTACGCCGTTTAGGTAGACAGTATGTCAAGGCGCTTGTCACCTCTCGACTATCTGCTGAAGTCACTGTTTGGTTTTCAGACGAATTCTCTTGCCGAAGGGTCTCACCATCGCGCGCTGGCTGAAGAGCTCCGACGACATCTGATCAACAGCGACTGCTTAGCCCATTACCCCTGGCTTATCGGCTCTTACTCGCTTCAAGATCTGTTCCACTTAACATGTCAGATACTGCAATACATTCTCACTTGACTTCCGTCAAATTCGATGATGCTGTTAAAGTATGGAAGGACATCTCGCTGTCCACCTTGCAAAAGAATATGGATACAACCGCACTCGAGATTGTTGAAACTCAGAAAGAAAACATGATTGGACGGAAGAAATTAGCAGAACAGACTAGAGAATTCAAACGACTACCTGATGACGATGTCAAACTGAGTTCCATCAAGGGACTGTTGAGATCGTACCAGCAGGAAATCGACTCTCTTACAAGGCGAAGTCAGCGCTCTGAAAGCATGTTCCTTAATATATACAAGCTGCTTGCGGAAGCACCCGACCCATATCCTCTACTGGAGGCAGCAATAAATCAAGCGATACAAGCAGAAGAGGCGTCAACTACTCGGGAACAATGTCACAGGTTGCAGCACGAGAATGCGGTTCTTCGTTCGGATGTTGCTTCGCTGAAAGGAGCAGAGGAGAAGAAAAAGAGAGCCGAAGCGAAAGTACTCTCGCTAGAGGACAAGGTCAGTAAATCGACATTTCCCCTTTTCGATCCCCCGATCACTTCGAGCCTAATGTTTGGTTCTAGATGGAGAGCGTCGTGACGGAACGTCTGCAACAAAAGGAAAACGAGCTGGTTGCTAGATACGATGAGCGTTTACGAAATTATCAAGAGCGGTAAATAAACCTTGCTACATGAAGATCCGACCCTATTTTTTGGTTATCAGGCTGATTATGTTACCATTTGTTTAGCGAGGTGGATTTGCAGAAACAACTGACTAGCCTGCGCGCACAATTGACAGACCTCCACTCGTCGAATGAGAATACACAAGCTCGACTTGCCGATGCCAGCCAACGACTGGGTAAGACTATGTCGTTGTTACCTTGAAAGATAGAAATTTATCCTCTGTGTTCTTAGATCAAGACACGGTCGCGAAGTTACTTGAGCTAGATTTTGTCGTTGCTGAACTTCAGAGGGCAAACGAGCGTGTAGCCACGGTTGAAAATAGAAATGAGACGTTACGGAGCGAAATTGCGAGAGCCAAAAGCGAATCTGGCGAAACCGAACTGTATGCATCAGATATTCCCCAATTCTGTGTTCTGGCTTAACGTTTTCGTGAGCGTCACTACAGCATTCATCAACTCCGCAAACAAGTGCAAGATTTGGAAACCGAAGTTGGTCGCATAATCGAACTCAACGAAGGCTTGAAAAGAGACAAGTTAGACGGAGAAGAGAAGCATCGCCAACAAGACGAAAGCCTCTCACGAGCTCTCACGGTCGCGAATCAAGAAATAGATCGCCTTCGTGAGAAACTTGACAAGTTTCATGACTATGATGAAGTCAAAAGGGAATTAGAAATCATGAAAGTAGGTCATATCTTGCAGAAGGAATATTGTCTTACTAGATCTAACGGTGCATTCTTCAGTACGTAGAGTTCGGAAATACCGATGCGGATATCGATGTATCGGACAACCTACATTTGCCAAACCCCAATGCCAATAAATCCAACTCCGAAATAGGCAATTCTCTGGAAAGTCTTCTATCACAATCCAATAAGAGACTGCAGGAAGAAAATGCGAAGCTGAGGGTGGGTACCTGGACGCGCTATGCAGACGCGCGAAACCCGAGTTTCAATCTAATTTGCCTTGTTGCTTAGGTCGCAAATGAGGAATGTTACGCACTTAACCACCAATTGAACATATCTTTCGCAGATGCTCAGAACGAGATTGCCTATCAGTCGACTCTAATACAGAAGTTGGAGAACGACTTGGACCAGATTCAAATGAATGGAACGCCGCTGGCAAACGCGGGAGGTGAAAGTTCGAGATTTGGCAATGACTGGGGAGATGGGGTGAATCCTGCTTATGGCAAGGATGTAGGAAGTCCTCGCGACAAAAGTGGTTTGGCTATACTCAGCCTTCGGGGACGTTCTAACAAAGTAGGCATAACCTCGCTTATTACGCCTCTCCCCAATGTCTCATAGTAGGGGTCCTTCCTTTGCTTGATATCTCTGTCCTAGCATTCAAGTCAAGGGTCGAGTCAGACAATAGCAGGCGACAGCACTGCCTCTTCCGAGGGCGACAGGTCGATTCTCCCCATTGTGACTGGCCAAAGGGATCGTTTCCGGCGCAGGAATGCGGAATTGGAAGAGGTAAGAACTCCCAAAATTTCTGCATATTCCACGTAGACCTGGTTATCTTTCTTGCTAGCAGAGCTGACAAACATACCCTGCATTTACGTCTATCGCAGGAATTGCGAAAGCAATCTTCAAGTATTTCGGATTTGCGTTCTGAAATGAAGACTCTACAGCTAGATAATCTCAAGCTATACGAAAAAGTGCGATACATGCAATCGTATCGAACAGACACGTCGACCGATACACCAGATGCCATGGTTGCATTCGGTTCTGGCAATGAGGCGACTTCGCTTACTGGAAGCGAGCTAGTGGGTCACGAATTCCCTATGCGAAACAGGGAGGAAGATATCGGCAAATATAAAGACAAGTATGAACAGAGCATGAACCCTTTCGAGGCATTTCGTGGGAGGGTAAGTGTCTTCGGGCGTTGTTGCCGTTTGCGTTAACAAATTCTATTTCCATTCCAGGAGGCTCAACGGGCTGTACATGCTTTGAATCCTCTCGAACGTGCGGTATTCTCGCTGACTCGCAAAGTAGTGAGTGACAAACGGGCGCGAAATGCTTTTATCTTGTATACTATGGCAATTGTGGGTGAACTCTGCCCTTCCTTTCCCCTGATACTGAACTAAAGTGCTGGAAGAATCTCGGCTTCGACTTGCATAGCACGCTTTGTTCCTGTATTTGATGATGCACTGCAACAATGCACCTGGGCCGGATATCCTCGATGTCGAACCCGCAACAACCCCTACACGGAATTGAAACATTCTCGTAGACTGTATGTGGAAATATCGTAGGGGCCGCGAAGTTGCGGTTGTACCTAGATGAAGATTGCAAATGCAACGTGGGAAAGGCAGGACAAACCCTAATCACCTAGCCCTTATTTATCATAGTCTAGCGTAGCCAAGGTTTCGGAACAAGAGGGCAATTTACAGAAACATCGCATTTTCGCAGCTTGATGGAGTGCCTGTTGTAACTATAGCAAGATCTAGGGGAGCACATGCAATCATGCGTTGAGCCTCCGGATTTCGCTGCTGTAATAGAGGACCACTTACAGCTATCAGAACTACTGCTACGACAAACAGCAATATAAGCAAAAGGCATATCATCCTCCTGCCTGCCTTTCGCTGATAATCATGAGCTGTAGTCAATTCTTCTCCGGCGAATCGGGTGTTATCTGACACGGATACGACATTGTTTTCGATGTTGTCTGAAGCGAGGGAGGCCACATAGTTGTCAAGCAGTGCTGGACCTTGGCATTCATTTAGCTCGTACTTGCCTATCATTTCGCCTTGCTCTCCGATTATTTTGTTTAGATCATGGAAGACTTCGCTCAATTCCTGAATACCACTTTCAATTTCCCTTATATCTTGTTCCCGGTCGGAAATCAAACTCTCCTGGAAGGCAATAGTCGCGGGATCCACACTACAACAGGAAAACCTGATGACGATATTTGCAATGGATGAGCGCAGACAGCCACTCACCCTGTATGAGTGACACGTGACTGTTCTTGCGACTGCTCACTTGCCAGCTCAGTGGCAGGTCTGACATATATACGGAATTCAGAAGTAGCGCATCGTCTGCAATACCGGTGAACACTTACGAAAATGTCGTTGTGCTCGCCAACGGTTCAGCAGTTTCCAGCATCTCATTTAACTTCCTTTGTTCGTGCTCCATACGACGCTTCTGCTTCTCCGCAAAAAGCTTTTGAGCCTTCTGAAACGATGATATTGCCGTGAAGAGATCTTTCGCGACTCTTTGCTCGATTTCCTTGTTTATCTATACGACATAGTCAGGCTCAACACATCATGTGTGTGATGATGTACCAGAAGCCACTGCGTACCGTCGTAATTCCAGATTGAAGGCTCATGGCAGTCAAGCTCTGTATATCTGCTCGGGACTTCTCGATCATGTTACGAGTGCTCTCGGTAAGATTTGCCCTGAAAGAGAGGAAAAAAGAAGGCCAAGAAACTCAGTTTGCGGGAAAACGAACCTCAGGTCTCAACGCACAAACTGGTATGGAGAGCCTCAGTATCTTGAGATGTTCCGATTCTCTCTGCAAGTCGACTGATGCCTTGTACGTTGCTATTAATCTTGAATATCTGGATGCTCACCGAGTTTCGAAGTCGATCATACTGATCTTCGTCTAACAAGAACATCAGTTGATACCATTGTTCACCATCAGCCATATTAAAGGATGCCTACTATTAGACGAATTCATACGTATCTCCGCGAAGCTACCACCGGGCGTTCCGCTGGATCTGGATGCAAGATTGTCGAAGCTCATGCTGTCGACGATGTTAGGAGAGCCTTGCAGGTATGAGCGGCTGGACGATAAAAAAGCAGCTCGTAATGGCTGCCCGATGCCCAGCTATCTCTTTGAGAAAACCTATGCGAACCAGAGTAACAACAGCTCTGTCCGCTTTCTCTACACCGTCTGAATCAACCAGCCCCTTCCGCCGCGAAGTTGGCTGGGCCAGCAGCGGTCCGAAAGGAAAGCTGTCGCAGCGTATTAGTTAGCTTCGTCCGAAAAACAGCGCTTCAGCTTTTACTTTGAAAATGGCGTAAAAGGGTAAAGGGCAGTCGTAAATTTCAATTTTGGTCTGTGGGTTTCAGCATTGGGTCACCGTCCACCGCTCAACCGCTTCATACATAGGGACGGGCGAAAAGTATAAAGAACGTCTGATATTTCCGTAGATGTAAATATAGGCGGTAATTTACCCATTGTTTGCACTTTTACTTCTGTAAAAAATGTGGGATATCACAGAACAAGTGAGATCTCCTCATCGCAAGGGAAACAACACAAAAAACTGCTATGTTACATTTCAATATCATCTACATAAGGGCGACAAGGCGAGCGAGTACGTACATTCTTTTTACCTCCAACTCAGCCAGTCACACAGCCTCGGAAGCATAGTCTACCTCACAGTCTTCAAGCTCGGCGATAGCTGCGGTATCGCTCGCGCAGTCAGTGGCAGCAGTACCAAAGGGCTATCACCGCTTCGGACAAAATGGGAACCAAAATTCGCGGTGGGGCCGTTGAAACGCCACTTCAGGTTAGGTCATTACGTAAGCCCGCTTGTAAAAAAACGTTATTGCAAAGATGAGTTCAAATTTTCGTATTTTACCATCATAGGTAAATACCGTAAATAACGTAAAATTGTAAACCCCAACCCTATACATACAATGCGCTCCCTAGCCATCGGGGCCCGCGGGCCTGCCCCGTAAGTACTGTAGCAGTTGCGCCGGTTTGATGCGCCGGTTTGATGGTGCGCGGTAGCTTACGCAGTGATCTGGGCGTTGGAAGACCTGCTGGTGGAGCGTTGTAGGACGTCCACCTATCCCAACTGATATACTGACAAATACAAAATCTAACCTTGACCCAGGTGCTACCTTGGCTTAATCCTGCGCGATTTTCATTGCCATGTCGAGTTCTTCCTACACGTGCCTTCCTCGTATCGGTCAGCCACACTACATGTCTCAACTCATCGACACGCTTCAAGCCAGGCTATCGTCAGGTAAATTCGATTCGCGGATCTTTCTTGGTATACTGCTCGTTCTTATCGCAGGCGAGAAGAATCTTATCGTCGACGTCGATGTTCGCGATTTATTCAACAGCTACCAAGATACGCTGGCGATACAACCACTTTCCAGCGTTGAAGGTGGACATAATATTGATGGTCTCACATCGAAGCTGAAGCATCGGATCAAGGTCCAAATTGAGCAGGCAGAAGAGCGAGTACGAACGATGGTAGAATATGTAAGCGATCGCGGCCATGACTAGTCAGACTTACGCTATTGACCGAACTCATTTTTCGGTTGCCAGATAACGTCGTCGATCTTCGGTCTAGCCTCTCAATCCGCTCGCGTCTCTGGTCGCTGGACAGCGCAGGATGCGACATCTCTTTTATTTGCGGCTTCGAAACCGACATGCGGTAGGTGTCCCGTCATAGCAAATTCTGCTATCCCCCATCACTATGCAGGCATACATGTTAGGCTTCATTCGAGAACCTTACACAGACCTATGCCATTGTAGCGGCCGATCTTGTCGATGCAGATGAACCCCCTTTTCATATATCTCTTCCTTCGGCAGTGGACTCTGGAATGCTGCGAGGCGAAGAGACGAAACTTGGTATGCAATTCACAATTGCCAGGTCTTCGTAGATTGACGGAGAATTTTACCTGCCTCATCGATCATATTTCAATACACCGCACGCGACAGTGCCAAAGCTTCCATCAGTGCTGATTTTGACCAAGATGCATAGAGGCCGAGCGGAAGTTCAGCGCAAGATCTGGGAAATGCTCACCAAACGCAAAGTTCTATGGAGTCAACGCAGTGCGTCACGATTTAGCATAGCCGGCACATTTTCCTGACCTCTGCTCTCGATCCCACTGACGGCGATATCACCTTGCTGGACAATGGCGGACTCATGTTGATTGAAAAGGAGAAAATGCCTGCAATATAGAAGGAAACGACAAAGAAATCGAGGACAGCCAAGATCTGCCAATTGGCTTCATCCTTGTTTGGATCAGGCTCAGTGTTGATAGGCAAAAATATGTGCCTTCATATCTGGTTCGTCTAGCTTCTCACCGCTGAATAGCCAGATACGTGGGCTGACATAGCAGGACCGTCAACATTTTTGCCTCGCTTGGGCTATTCCTACCTGTATCTACACGATGCAATCGCCTGCCTCCATGGCTGAGCGCAGATAGACCGATTCGCGCTCAGCTGCTCCGCCGATGGGCGAGAGGCTTCGTGCGGCGATGGCGTTTACGCCAAATTAAAAGAAAGGCCGGTGGAATTAGATCCAGTATTGGATCCTGAGGTAAGTCGTTGCTTCTTGAAGATGAGGGAGAAGGCATCTCTTACATGCTCCTGTCCCCCTTTCTTCGCTCCTCTGTGGGTATGATGTGCGTGATGCTGCAGTATATCTGGGTGCTTCGCCGTCTGTCCAACAAGACTCATATGCATCCACCATTACGGCAGCAAGTCTCTGATATCGTTACGAGTCTTATTTCCTGTCCCAATGTTACCTCCAAGTTGACTTCGGCTTCAGTTTTGGATTTAAAAACATTCACTCGGATTTCCCGGATTCTCTTCCGACCATTTTCTTGGAAAGCGGAATTACTAAATCCTGAGGTTACTGGTAGGCAGTATGATCAGAGACGGAAACTGCAAGAAGCATTGGATAAAGAAGAATGGTATGCGACTGCTGACGATGTTAGGAGAGTATGTGCAAACGTGATTCGACATCGTACAGAGCTCCAAGGACAATTGGATGGGGTGCTGTCGGTCCTTGCAGGAAGCGCTTGTGTTCAGCGGTCGACATATCTTGTATCGTCATCTCGGAATCACGTAGAGCTTAGTCGAACTTCGCTGGAGTTGCTGGATGACGAGACGTCGCAAGCAAATCGCCTAGAATATGGACGGGATGTCCTGCCAAGACTGCTCGAGTGTGTTATGGCTCGGTCTGTCGCTTGAGAAAGGCCCCTTCAGCGCATTCACAAAGTGCAAACGGTAACATTGGAGCAGGAACCGCTGTTTGAATGGCACAGCCGGCTGTATAGTTGCACGTAATATATATTGCTTTAAGTTGCCTGCCTGCCTTCGTATGACCAACTGATACGAGAATTCTCATCTGGCCCTAAGTCCAGAGAGAAGTTCAA
Source organism: Naganishia randhawae (assembly GCA_013461525.1). Classification (NCBI taxonomy): domain Eukaryota; kingdom Fungi; phylum Basidiomycota; class Tremellomycetes; order Filobasidiales; family Filobasidiaceae; genus Naganishia; species Naganishia randhawae. The sequence goes on from JABRPJ010000169.1 coordinate 18,727, forward strand.
AACAGACTGCATTAGCCCATTTGGCTGTACTCTCTAGGTCTCTAGATCGGATGCTCGCCCAGACACTTTAGCCTACCAGATTTCCATCCGGGTCCGGTAACAGTTGGGTGCAGTTCGCAAAAGCAACCCATATCGAAGACCGATGAAGAACAGGCACAATGGTATCTGTGTTCAGGAAGGCAAGTCGGGGCGGGTCCTACGGTGAATGATCGGATGGCGAAAATATATAGGATGTCAGGCATCATCTCGGACACTCCGGAGCAAGGGACTACCATGAGCGGAATACGGTATCCGCTTTATCGATCCTAAGGCGCTTAGGTTGTGGTAGGTTATTGCAAAGCGCGAGCAGCAGAAGTACTAAAAGTGTCAAAAGGGGCTGAAGGATCAAGACGAAAACCCTCGATTGACACCAGCTACTGCCAAGGTCAAAGAATTTGTTAGCGACAACGGCGGA